>JAZAVK010000250.1:0-29396 GCA_037954305.1 Neonectria magnoliae
AGGCTATAATAATACTAAGAATTTATAGGTTAGCTATAAAGACTTTATAGATAAGAACTTTATTATAGATTATAAGTAGTAAATTTATAGTAAGGTAGTAAGATAATAGGTCTAATATATAAATTAGGTTAATTCTAAAAAATGCTTAAAGGGTAGGGAGGGGGTATACTAGCTACCCTTAGCTATACTAAACTAAGTTAAGACTCTAAAAAATAAATAGCGAACCTACTACGCACTACTAGTAGCTCCCTAATAATACCCTTATTACTCCTCCTTATTATTATTATTAGCTAGGTTAAGGGCTTAAGAGACTAAGTTAGGCCTAATGCAAAGTAGTAGCGAGGCTGCGCTAGGAACCCCGTGACCTAGGGTCTCTATAATATTGCGGAGGGCGTTAGCAATGTCTAGCTACACCTGTAGCTAGGTTAGCTCTATGAGCTGCGAGTGCGCTACTACCTTGCTAGTAGTATGGGCGGCGGTAGCGGCGGCGTTGGTAGCGGTAGTGTAGGCCTGGGCGTTCTTATTGCTGAACTTTAGGTAGTGGAGTAAGCGGAGAGCGGGGATGTAGATAGCTTAGATAGCCTAAACCCTAGCGAATTAGTAATAAAAGCGTAGGGGGACTAATAATAACTTACTGTGAGGTTAAGGTACTTAGCCTTAGTCTTAGGGAGACTATTACTAGTGAGTACTATAAAAAGTTAGGCTAAAACTAGCTGATTGGCGTAGGCGAGCTAATTTGTAGTAAGTTAGCTATACTATAAGTATAAGTAAGTAAAGAATAAAGTAACTTACTAGCTTATATAGTTTCCTATTCTTAATGTACTAAGCGTACTTAGATAAGGCAGCTATAATAAGAAGTTAGTAGGTAGCTTACTAGTAAAGTTATAGCGAACTTATAGCTAGAGATAGGAGCGTAGGAGGTTAGGGCCTCTATAATTATATTTCTACTCTTAGTATGGATGGTTTTTCCGGGGTATTAGTAGGTAGTAGTATTAAGGTAGTAGTAGTAATAGCTAGATTATATAAAGTTAGTAGTAGGCTAGGAAAGTTGCTAGAAGTATAGAAGACTTATAGAGATATAGTAAGAGAGAGAGAGAGAGATAGAGAGAGAGAGAGAGGCTATAGCTTATTAGTAAGGATCTTATAGTAAAGCTAGCCTTTAAAGCCAGGCTAGAAAGTTACTTATAAAGATAATAATAATAATAAAGAAGGAAGAAAAGAGTAAGGAAATTAGGGCTAGATAAGGCTTTAAATACCCTATAAACCTATAGCTAATTAGCTATTACTAATAATAGTTAATATAGCTTTATAATAACCTAATTAATAGCTATTATATTATGATTATTCTAGCCTAATTTAGTAATAAAATATAATACTACTATTTATAACTAAATATACCCCTTACTTCTAGCTTAGTTAGAGTAACCTTACTACCTATTTTAGCAATAGCTAAGAACCTAGGAATAATACCTTAATTATTAGTATTATTACTAAAACCTCTATAACTACTTATAGCTAGGCTAGCTCTACCTTACTACTAAATTAAGCAAAGCTATTAAATTAAGAATAAATACCTTACTAGTTAATATTATTACTAAATTCCTCTAGAGCTACTTATAGTTAAGTATTTTACCTTTAAAGCTTAATTAGGCTTAGCTAATAGATTAGGACCGAATATATTATAGGTTTGCATTAAGCCTAGCACCCCTATAACTACTTACAGCTAAGTTAACGCTACCTTACTACCTAATCGGGCGATTATAATAGACCTTAGGGATAATATAAGGGTTATGCATTTATTATTAATAATTTACCTATAACCTTACTTATAGCTACCTTACTAGAAGATCGAAGGCCCGGGGATGGGCTTTTATAAGTAGGGAGGCTCTATTACACGCTAAAGTGTTATTAGCACTAGAACGCTAGAGGTAGAGCAGTAGAAGCGCTACGGTCTCGGAGCGACCGCGCTGATTGGATGCCGCTAGTGCATTACCCCGCTCCAGACGACCGAACAGCCAAGCTAAGGCCCGGAGGGCTAAGGACTATAATGGCGGGGGCTGTTATAATGGAATAAAGATAAAAGGAGCTTGCATAACTAGAAAGAATAGGGAGGTTAGAGATTAATTCATATTATAGTACTATCGTACCTTTTCCACTATGCCCTCGTAGCGATCTAGTAGTCTATCTTACCTCTTCACTCCCTACTATAAATACTATCCCTAATAGTAATACTTTAAGTACTTTTACTTTAGATATATTATATAATACTACTAAGAGTAGGCTAAGTATAGCTACTATAAGGGAGCTTACTATATAAAGGATATAATTTACTTTACTTTTATTAGTAAGATCCCTTTAGTATATTATAACTATAATAAGTTATACTTAGTATAGTCTTATATATACTATATTATATAGAAAGAATAGTAATAAGTAAGGGATACTTACTTAGAGAGACCTATATAGTCTAATATTCTAAATAAGTAGTATAGGTATATAATATACTTACTATAAGATATACTAGTACTAATAATATTAACTATACTAATTTACCCTACCTATAGGGGACCTAAGTAGCTTCTAAAGTAGCCTTAGGCTAGGATAGATACGCTAGCCTTACTAGCTCTAGCGGTAATTAGTCTAATAGACTAATTAAGAGAGTAATTACTTATAAAAGTAAGAAAAAGTATACTACTAAATAAGGAGGATAATTAGAAAGATAAGGATTAAGGATAGTAAAGATAACTTAGATCTACCTTAGGATTAAAGATATTCTATAATACTATTTAGGCTAAGCCCTATAAGGAAATTTCGAATATAAGTATATAATTAGCTTTTATAGTAAAGTAAACCTATCTATAACTTATACTATTATATATATATACTAAACCTAACTTACTTCCCCCTTAGGTAAAGGTAGTAAGGGGTTTTTACCCTATAGCTTACTAATTAGGTTTTCCCTCCTACCTTAGACTAATCTTAGCAAAGAAAGACTAGATAGCTAGTAGCTAAAGTAGTATATAATTAAATAATAATAATAATAAAACTATAATTAGGTTAATAATATAAGCTTATATACTAAATATTATATTACTTACTTTTTACTAAGTTAATAAGTAGCTTATAGCTAATTAAACTTTAGTAATAGCTAAATATTTAGTATTAAATAATAGAATTTATTATAAATATATAAAAAGTAAATAAATTTATATTAAATACTTATATATAATATAATAAGCTTAAGATTTATTTTTTTCTTTTATTAATTATAAAGTATATTAAAGTATTAATTAGAATTAATTATATTAATAAGAGAGAATTAATTATTAATAATTAGTATATTTAAATATTTCTAGAGAGAATAAATCTTTATTTATAAAAAGAGTTTTAGTAATTAAGTTATATATACTAAAAATAATAATAGTAATAATAATAATAATAATAAAGTTAGAAAGTACTTAGGATTTACTATAATATACTTATAATAAGTAATTAATACTTAGTAATTTTAGAGAGTTAGGTTAATATAGAATATTATATATTATAGAAGGGTAATATTAGTAAGTTAAGGTTTAGTAAGAATCCATTCTTAATACTTAAAATAGCTAAAGGGAATATCTGCTAGCGGCAGTGGAATATAAGTTAATCCAGTGCTTATGCGCAACTTATTTATATGAACAAACATCACATCTCACATCTCGCGACTCTCATTGCATCCACTTCCGGTCCCTTAATGGCAAGCCTGTCTTGCACAATCTCCTGAGGCTTACGAATGGCAATCCTCGACGAAATTGACAGCCATGTTGGCCTCCGACCGCACTGTGGTGTATGTGGCAGCCTAGTGAAAGTCGGTGAGCGACTTGTAGTGCGTAAGTCTGCAAATGAATTGCTCCCTTTCACTGAAGTCTGGTTCTGATTGTAAGTTCTTACTTGGGTAGTACTCGGTAATAACGACTCTACTGCCTATTCGCATCGCAAAGGTCCCTACCTTTTTCCTGAATATGGCCCTAATCTTCGAGACGAGAACGGCCTCTACCTATGTCGAAAACCCGGTTGCAGACGCTGTGTTATCTCACCCGAAGCATCTACTATACACCTAGACTGCTTCGACGTTGTAGCGCAACAATGCAAGCTGGACGATTGTTTGGATCACCTCTGGATTGCTACTGCCTGGCGGACTCCGTGGCGTCAAGCACCCAATCTTCGCCTCGAGGAACCGGCTACCACGCCAGATTTGTCAAGAGCAGATGACCTTGGCATACCGAGAATGAGGGTCCTTCCTCTAGAAATACTTCGTATGGTTTATAGCCATTCAGCGACCAGTCTGTTCTGGCGGTATAGTGGAGCTTTTGACCTTGCTCGACGACTATCCACTGCTTCTTTGGATGAACTCCTCTCAGTCCCCTTGTGTACTGTCTCAGCATGGAAACGTGGTGGTCCACCGGTATTATCAAAGATAGCCAGTCAACTGCCAATGTTCCGTTTGACAATCGACTCATATGGGATCAAAGAGATTGAAAGACTACCTAAGAGACCACAATTCCAAAGGACCCGGACTGACAGTCTTGCGTTCGTCATACTGGAACAGTGCTACCTCCAGGGTATCACAGCACACTTTAAGGTAATAATACTCCCTAACAGCCGAAACTTATGCCAATGCCTCATTAGTTTGGATTTTTACGTTTGGAGTTGCCTGAAACATGTCACGGCCTTCAGATTTGGGATACACCAACACCCCCTCTAATAGAGCAATGCACTTTTTACCCAGCAGATATCACCAGCTCCACTCATTTCCGAACGATCGAGTTGTGTAAAACAACTGGAATTACCCTCTTCTTCTGTCTTGGGGATGTCTATGCCATTCATGCTCATACAAAGGCAGCCCCATGCGCTGAGCTGACATATCGTTGTCTTTCCCGTCGACGTCAGCGATCCATCACTTGGGCATATATGCCAATTTCAGAGAACGATTCCATTGTTGCATTTGGAACACAAATGGCACTGCCTGGCAGTGATTTGGAAGCGAGTACCTGCCTACTTGTAAGTTTGGTCTTTAATAGCAAGATATTTTTCGAAGGTATTGGGGTCTAATTTATCCAGTTCCGCTTGAGACTCGCTGGCGATGTTGCCGTTGGTCTAAAGTACTTGAAGGGTACTAAAGATTTGCTCCTCAGCAAATCGCCATCGTTGACACTTATATACAACACCTGCGAATTAGAGCCCGTTTCTGCAATCGGCGCGTGCGTCGAGGACGAGGACGAGGACGAACATGGGCCAATAGGCCGGTTTTATCACCCTCTTGTTGACGATCCCTCGTTTCGAGATGCGTATTTCTCCCTTGCCCCCCTGGAGAGAGTCAGCCGCATTCGCATCTTCAATAATGAACAAAACGGGTTCTGCATGGGTATTTTATTGGATTATGAGAACGGCGCGCAGAGGTCACTTGGGCAGTGTCGAATATATGTCGATCCTGTCGAATATTGCGTCAAACCGGTACGCTTATGCTTCCTACGTACGACTTATTTTCGACCCAGGACGACCGTACAGCTGCAAGCCATAATGGTCGAGAGTACGAACACCTACAACCATAGTCACGACGAAGAGGGCTGGACATGTTTTGTGATGCAGGGCGACCTAGAGTTCTGGTTCTCTAACGAAGAAACTATGCTGACAGCTATTATTGAGAGGTGATACTGTCGCCACTAAGCTACTAAAGCGACTCTAGACTTGCCAAGTCTGGCACGCTTGATATCATTTTCTCGTCTTCTTTCCCCTTTTCGCTCTGATTCTAAGGACACCGTCCAGCAGTGGTCTTTGCAGAGTGGCATGTCGTCTCAATCATTCAACGCAGGACTATCATTCCCAATTGGTAAAGCGACAGTCGGCGCTAAGTTTGGGTTCAAGCGTGAACAAAGTAATAAGAATGAGCAGAAAAGCAAGGAGTACGGTAATGCCATTACCGCTTTGCATCTAATCCCTACCGCACAGATCAATATCAGCGAGACTACGGTTCTTTTGAGTCCTGATGCGGAGGCAGACATCAAGAGACTGCGACAGAAACGCAGGTTTTCTGACCTGTTGTCTTTCTTGATGAAATATGGTATGATGACCTGTAAACCTTACAGATCACTCAGACTCACAACTATCACAGACACTCAGGTCTACCAAACTATTGCCCTCGGCAGCCTACTTTACCATGCCCAGTGTTTGAATACGACGGACACTCAGCATGAAGAAGAACAGACTAATCGAGTGAAGAAATCTATGAACGCAAGCCTTGGCATCCCAGATCTCGTCGAGGTGACCACTGACTACTCCAAGGAGAATAGAAATACGACTGCTCAAGGGGAGAGGGAGGAACACACCGAGGAAAATCTGTCTTGGTCAGAACTTGGTGGTAACCCCAACCTCATCGTTGAGTAAGTGTGAAACGGTTCTTGTAACTGACATGTCCTGAGCTAACAACGCAAAGCCCTCCCAGATGGCGTGATTCGCTGAACGAATACACCAACTGGAGACCAATTCGGGTGAGTAGAAAAATGCTGGGTAATTAATTGGATTGGCTGACCAAGTCTAGTATGAGACTCCTGTCCGAATCGACACATTCATTGGCAGGATCCAGGGCTACAGCGTCGTGCCGATTCTCTTTTCTAAGATATTGTTAACTCTTCCTGTCTCGACTAGCCTTGCAAATTTATCTACCGTCAAAAGACAGGTGACACCTTGGGGTTATTCCTGGACTGTCTTTGCGAAAGAACGTGGCGTCCAACAAGAGATACACGCTGACCTGCAATCTACATTTGAATCTCATGGTCAACCTTCGCTACCATGCCCCCTACCTCAACGACCTCTGTGCAGATGAAAACAGTTTCTCAGTTGTGTTGAAGTGGACATCTTCTTCAGTCAGAGAGTCCTGGGCCATCGATGCGGAGCCGGATACGGACGAGAGCAAGAAGGTTCTGTCTAGTTTCAAGAACTCTGAGGAAGCGCTCAAAACGGCCAACACGGAACGGGGCGATGCAACGACCAAATGGAATCAATACAAAGTCGAACTTGAAAAAGATAAATCTGACTGGCCTGCATGGAACAATGGGACGCCAGAAGAGAAGAAAAAGGCTGAAGACCAAGAGAAGGTCCTGGAGGACGCCGTGGCAAATAGAGCAAAAGAAGAAACGGATAGCAACACGAAGGTTGACTCAGTCTCTCAAGAGGTCGCCGCCAGTAAGGTATATAAGAACCAGTTCCTTCTCAGAAATGTTACCTCGGAAGCATGGATTGTGGGCCTTTGGACGATACGCCGAAAGAAAACCGGCAATGCATGGTCCAAGCCGTCGGGCACCAGCAAGCCGATACCTCTCTCGGCAGAAGACTTCGAGGATCTCAAGTCTACATTTGTCCAACGTTTCGGCCACCCAGAAGGTATCGAAGGAGGCTGCGACTATATCACTCACACTTTGAGGAGTCAATGGTCGAATGTCGAGGCCAACTTCAGCATGTTTGCCAGCGAGGAGGCCGAGGTGCACAGCAAAATGGATCCCAAGTTCGCATTCGACTTTATCGACCGACGAATCAGCCTCAGAGGTATCCACTACCTGGCCGTCACCGGCGAGATTGTATTAGTTGGTGGCGGCCCGTTACCCCCCCAGGGCTATACATCGGAGGCGATTCTTCTGCAGTATCAAGAAGCACTAGCATATCTCCTTTTCCTTGAAACGCAAGATAGGGATATTAAGAGCTTGAAAATAGAACTGAAGGGTACTGAGGAAAAGGATGTGGAGGAAGCGCAAAAGGTTCTCACGGGTTGGTTGAAGAAGATTTATGAGCTTGAAGTTAAGAAGGTTAGTGTCTCATTACTTCGTTCTTAATATAAGAATTTATCTAGAAGCTTTGTTTATAGCTTAAAGCCCCGTTGGAGGCATTTGTATTCGGGATAGCTAGACTTGATTTTTTACTAAAGGCCGCCGTGTACTTCAATCTCTCGTGGGCAGAATACCACCGCGGGAAGTTCCAGTCCCTTGTGTTGCTCAGGTATATTCTCTCTCCACCACGCTTGGAAGACTTTCTTAGGGGACGCCTTTACCTGCCTACGGATGTAGACGAGGGTCGGGAGAGCCCCTAGGACAGCTGGGAGGCCAGAGTCATCTTTTGCCAGAGCGTCTACTTGCTCGTTGCCTGGGATGTCTTTGTGCCCTGGGCACCACTTCACCGTAATGGAGCCTCGGGTAGCAGCGATCTTTCGGAAGGCTAGGCACTCAGCTTGGGAGGAGTTTGAGGGTTTGCCCAGGAGGCAGCCAGTAGCCGCGATGCACCATTCATGCAAAGACGTCGATCACGTCGGGTGTATCGGCACTGCTGAGCGATGGCCAACAGGTTGCCGCGGCCTTTGATGAGGAAGCCAGCTTCTGTGCTAGTGCTATGTAGATCCATACAAATAAGCCCTCCGTACTTCAAGTATTCCCTCGGGAATGGTACGGGCAGTTGGCTTCTGTGATGTTGTCGATGTTTTCCACGGGGATTCTCTTCGCCTCCCAGTAGTCGTCGTGCCGAACCAGCCACAGCTAGCTAAGCCTCTCAGCGTCCTACATTAACATCGGATAACAGCCATTCAGTGAACTCCCGACTTTCTTTTCAAACACATTTTATAATCTCATATAAATAATATTCGTACATTCATATGCTCCATAGTCGTCTGCCACCACCAAGGAGACTCTGGCTTACATCGCCGCAGCCTCCAGCATTCTTCCATTACGAGGAGACCCTTCCAGGTAAATCCCAACACACATCCCGACTCCTCTACATGCTGGACAACTGCTCGAAACCTGGCATGGTGGTCCTCGTCTGACATGCATCCCGCAATTGTGAATGGCAAGCAGACTCGGATTAACAGCCAAGGAGGCAATGCTTCGAGCAGCTCAAGGCATACCGTGACAGTTTGATGGATGTCCAAATGGCTCGTGAGACCTTCGTGGGCCATAACTGTTTGCAGATACAATAAAGCTGCATGCGCGTGAAGGAGCGTGACCCAGCTGCTGTCCCTTTCGGGGCCTATAGCTGAAGAGAAGAAGCTAGAGTCTGCTTCTTGAGTCAAATGTTGAATCCCAAGAGTGAGTGCCTTTGCACTCTCGGCTGGTTCAGGCTGCTGACCCATCCTCATGCAAGCCGCGAATATGCTGACTTCTTTGATAGCGATCATGATCGGGTTACTACAGCCCATGATGCCTCGCGTGTCGATAAAGCCTCTTTGGAGAAGCGGCAAGTAATTGAACGTTCTCGGCTTGCTGTATGATAATCCAAGTGCTGCCTCTGCGAAGATGTCCGTCCACACATAGGTAGTGACGAAGAATTCCAGCGCTTGGGTCTCGGACGACAGTGTCTGGTTTGCAAGAAGCTGCTCGATGCCACCGCCGGTTCTGCCAGGCGTGGCTAGCTGTGTGTCGATCAAGTCCAAGAGTGTCCCAGCAGCACTTTGGTGTACTTCCCACGCGCCTTCAGTTTCGCCGTAGATCTCTAGGCTCGCGAGCAGCAAGATAACCGCAACAGCATTAATTGCCTTCGGAAGGGAGGATACGCGGAGTCTTTTCTGCCCCATTTCAGCAAGACAAGATTGCAAGCCCACCATGGCGCGTATCCGACATGCTCGAACCTCTGTTGTGACTTCGCACCGGCCATTTGTGGCCCCAGCCTTCAGGCCTTCTTCGAATGTGATGCACAATCCAGAGGTGGCATGATACATAGGTTCGGAGGCGACAATGGTGTCGAAGAGCCATCTGCGACCAGGCTGATCACGGCGGAGATCGAAGAACCCCCATTGCAGTGGGAAAATGACGTCGAGGAAGGTTTGTACAGATTGATAATTTATGTTGTACTCGCAATCTCGTAGGGTCTGGGTGCAGTTCGACCACGTGCGGTCAAGTCTGAGGCTCTGCGGTGGCTGAATAAGGTCTTTCAGGTCCTGGACAAGGATGCCAGGTGCTGCGCAAAGGCTCTTCTGCCTGCGGCGGTTATAAGCTCTCTCGGCGGCATTGCGAATAGCTCGCGCTTCGTCCGAGTCTAGAACCTGCTGCCAGTTCTCTTTGTCCAGCATCCAGTCGGGTTTCTGACCGTAGCCGTAGCAGTGGAGACCCCGTGACGCACAGCTCGAGCAAGTTGGGATATTCTCGTCGCATTTCTTGCGCCGTAACCGGCATGTCCAACAGCCTGTCTTTGTCCTTGAGCCAGACATGCTCAAAAAGATTCAAGTCGAATTGAGCCAAAATTAGCTCTATTCTTTGCAATTTGTCGACAGTGACTCGGCGTGCGAAAGCTTTCAACACTGGGAGCCTATAGTTGATGACGTGAGGAGCACGGAGTACTAGACCTAGACTCGGTCCCGAAATACCCGAGGGTTAGCGGGAGCACTAATCATAACCCTGTCTGACGAGTCTGGGATGCACTCAAGCTAGTTTGTTTGGGGCATCACAATGTGACGCTTACTGCAGGCAACCAACACTAGACTCACCTATGTTAAGATACAACGTAGCCTGTTTTGGGTCGACGGCGCTTAGGCTAGGCTGGTTTGGGTCCGTGGCCCATATCTATGCAGCCGGGCCCTGAATTGGCTTGTTGATCATGATTATTGCCAAGCCAACGAGAGCTTCAGAAACTGAATCAAATGAAGGACTACGTCCCGCCGGTGTGGAGCTGGAAATCTATGAAGAGGGATCGAGGATTACTCCCACCGTTTCCACTTTCCACGTTGATGACATTTCATGCTTGAGTATTAACATTATTACTTCTCACGGAATCCTTTTAAACGAAGCTTCACAAGGGTATGCCTTGTTTGGCAATAGAAAGGCTAGAAGAGTAGTACTATAAGTATCTTAGCTGAGAGTCATTCTCCCCAGGCTGTCACATTAGGAGACCTTGGCCTAAACTAGACTATCATACATCATAGCATGAGGAAATAGTTCATTCGATCCTCCCAATAGTAGCGGGGCGAAATTCCAACACACAAACGCCGCATACAGACCACCAACAAGCCATTCACAAGTTACTGGCCCAGAATCGATGCGTCTCCCTCACACCAAATAACTTTAATCTCAAGCTTCTTCATCTTCCAAAGCCCGTCACTATTATCCTTAGCCACATCAATGTAATACATGTTGCCTGTTAAGAAGCGAGACGCATTTGGATTCTTGCCTTCGCCCTTGCGATAGTGCTGAGCCAGAGAATGAGCTGTGGCCTTTGCAGTATCGGCACCGTCCTTGACGTCGACGCGGACATTGCTGGCCATATGGGTTGTATCAAGCGCGCCACCAATATAGGCAAAAGTGGTAGCCAAGATGGCATCGAGGCCCTCCGTCGGCGTTGTTCCATCGAAGATGAATGTGGCGTCTTTGTGCCAAGCCGACACGAAGATGTCCTTGTCGTTGGCATCAAGTCCGATAATGCTGCGGTAGAGAGCATCTGGAATAGCTTCGCGGTCTGGCAAAGCGAGGTTTGTAGTGTACGTAGCCATGATGATTCGTTTAGGGTTGCGGTGAAAGAGCTTAGAGATGGAGGAAATTTGTGAGGAGACTTTCATCTGAAGCCTGGAGTAAGGTTTTGAGACAGGTTATTAAGAATACAGATCTTTTTGCGATAGCCAGAGAAGGTGACCTTGTTATATAGCTTTCTTCCTCGCCTATGCAGTTCAATTGGAGCAAGTTAGCTACAGGCTGCCACTGTTGCCGGAAGGTATATATGTAGAGATCCTACCCTATAGACGACCGAAACCGGCCTAGTTTAAGCGCAGTCGCCCCTAAGGAGGTTAGATGGATCTAGTGCTGACGACTGTGTGATCGGCGCGTCGCAATGCCTCAACGAACTTGGATGAAGCGCAGCCAGCTAAACTGATGTCTCATTCGTGCTGCCGCAATCTCTCCCGCAATTCGGGACCGAGACCGGGATGACTTCTCTGTGCCCCTCATGTTTCGCTGCCGTATGCCCATCATCTTTATTAGCAAACTGTTCTTGGCACTGATTCTGCGATGGGACAGCCTTCTGCCTCGGTTTGATTTAATAAGGGCAGAATCTCTAGCAAGCCCGGAGAAATTGGTAAGAATACGGTCATCATTGTCTACTTCATAGACTTCTTTGTGTCTCGTCAAATGCGTAGCCAACAGTATCCGGCATCAGTGATCCCTGGGACAGCCGCCTATTCATTCCGTCATGATAGCCCAGAGTGCACATAACCCTCCTGTCAAGGCCAAAGACCCTCGGACGATATTCATCCACCGCCAGCACTTCAGTAATGCCACAACTTCTTCCTTGCTTGCCCCCTCCCGCTCAACCCTATTGGTGGCAATGTCATTCAGTCGGGTATTGGTCGTCATCATCACAAATAGCGTCCAAGGTATCTGGGACAGCGTAGCGGCGGCAGCAGTAGCCCAAAGACGGCGATGGGCGGGGACGAGGTATGCGGCGAATGCCGAGGACGATGCCGATACAACGGCCAGCGGAACCAGCGTTGCAGCACCTCGAAGATAGAATTCGTTGAAAAACGGCGTGCTGACGGAGATGGGCCGCGTGTAGAGAAGCGGCACGGTGAGGTGAGAGGCGCCGATGTTGATGCCGGCGAGGAAGATGGATGAGGTCAAGCCAAATACCTGGACGATACGCGTGGTGGAATCCATCGGGAAGGCTTCGTTTCGACGAGATGCTTGGATTGTGTACGAAAGAGATGAATGACATTTAACGCCCTCGACGACTACTTATGCACCTGACTTGCTTCAGATGACCAGAGCAAGGAAAAATGAAAGTCCGTGGGTACGACACGAGGAGCTTTGCCTAAAAGCACGTCGGCTGTGACCTTCAATGATGGCTAATCCGATCCGTTTGAATTCAATCTCGCACCTATTTCCTTCCGGACTGACGCAGGCGAGATTACCAATGCTCCGCAAGAAATCTCTGCACTGGCGGTGTTTTCGCTGGTATCACAATTAAGGGACATGTTGTATCCCGGTGCGGTCTTTTCAAGCGAATGCGACAATTCTGTCTAGTTTACCAACTCCAGGGCCGCAGGCGTTATATGTAATACGCCATCATGGGATCATACGAGAATAATAGGCTCACCAGTATGACGACCACCGCGAATGTTCTAAAGGATAATCGGTCACTCTCCAATGCGACCATAGTTCTCTCTTGTTAAGGTCAACGTTTTGACTCTGTACCTGTGAACTTAACGGATGGCCGCTGCAGGTCATACTTTGAGGACAGCTATCCTCAATTAAGGAACTGGGCTCTCAAAACTTGTAAAATTGGGTAGGATAGCTCAGTAACGCTTGTCGTAGGAACGGTGGCCCACAACACATCATCTGGAGTTTAGAGATGTTCGTAAAGGAATGTTGTATTGTCATTTCTTGGGAGCATGAATTATAGAATGATCCGTAGGAACTGGTTCCTGTATCAGTCTAGAACATATGGTAACCGTTGAGTCAGGTTCACAACCCTAGGCGAGGCGCAAACGAGCAAAGCTTGGCGACCAGAACCTATGCTTCAGTTTTATTCCAGTGTAGAATAATTCTTCGGCTTTCGCATCTCGATATTTAGTCAATTCCTCGCAAACTCCTCGAGGACATTGAGTGAGTTGCGCGATGCGTCGATGGGGACCCGAACGAGACATGGACGCACATAAAACCCATGTCGCGCCAACTACCGGAATAGGTATATCTTATCGATGTAGCTAGACAGACGGTTGCCTGGAACCTTAACTATACTGCGGTTCAAATGGCTCAGACATGTAGATTGCACAGACGGGAGATGCCAGACCTTGATCAGAAACCGAGCAGAGTAAAGACCACGCTCTTCTGGTAAATATATCCTAACGATATGGGACTGTCCCTTTAACTCAGGTGTGCATCTGCAATTCAGGATGGAACGTTAGAATACTTTGTACTATTGAGCTTGAGGGTGTACTAGGTTCGAGGTATCTATCTACTGTGACTGCCGTACAGTAAAACGGAGAACAAGACTATTAGAAACTCTTGGGTATAGGCCCTCTGCCCAATCACAAACGAAATCGGAATTGACTAACCAGGCTCACCTACTTAGGGATGAGTGCCGCTAGAGGAGTGAATTGATGCTAAAGTGATTGCCTGCAGTTATGAAGAGTCCCTTGTAGCTGCTTTATAGACGGAGCGCGTTCAATTGCTTTCAAGTTTAAGACCACATGCTTTACATTAAGCAAGTATAGTTCCCGAGTTACAGTTAGTTTTACTATTATATTGGCCATGAGTATCTCAAATGAGTTATTTCAATCGTTCTATCTATAGGCTGCCCGACTTGGAGATTTTGGGAGTTATGTGTCTTAGTGCAGTGGATGAATGACGTCTTACATGTTCCCCCATGTATCTAGAGTTATGCAGGGCGGGGTATATGGTTGCCTATGTACCGCTCTCAAAGAGCAGCTATCTTCCCCGGCAACGGATATGGTTAGCCATGATGAGCTTAATGATCCTATCCCACGTCTAAGCGATGGGAAAAGTATGGGTCCGGACTTGGGGATCCAAGTCGAGTCTTGCCGAATCGCGCGAGCACAGACTTGTAAGTGACACGGACTCTGAGTCAATGACGGCTGCAGTTTGCTGGGCATACGTCAACGGGTAATCATCCAGTCATGTTTGCCTCGATGACGCTATGACTTTGACCGTTTGCGTCGACGAGCTTGAATGATAGACACTACCTAATCACTGCCAGGGCATTTCGATCTATATAAACAAGCACAATTGCGCGTCCAACAACAGTTTATTTTCCGTCATCATCACAATAATTTCAGCATCACAACGCCTCTCAATAACTTCGCAACAAAACCGAGCCTCCACTGCAATATGTCTGATACATACAAGCCCACTGGTATGCACGCGACGTACAATCGCCTCCGAATATGAATCCATGGTATCTAATGAATGTACTAAATAGAGCACGGTGGTCTCCGCGAGGACGGCCAGCCCGACAAGCGTGTTGGTACCGGCGAGTTCGCCCACGGCAAGGTCGATCCCGTCGAGGCTGGCCATGAGGGTGGCAAGACGAGCGGCACTACCGGCTCAGACGCTACCGATGGAAATAGCGGAGGCAGCGCCAAGGGCCAGTTCGCTCATGGCAAAGTTGATCCTCACGAGGCCGGCCGCAAGGGTGGAAAGGCGAGCGGCAGCGGCGGAGATTAGGATATGTAAACAATTGTCCCAAGCGATAGGAAGATAACAGCAGGGAAATAACAACTGTCTGCGTCGTAAACCTGTTTCACTTGGTTTCAATAGCCTGGGCACACTCAGTGTGTCAGATCTACTGAAGAAGAAGACTGTGATGTGTGTGAGAAGTTCTTAACTCGAGATGATTATCACATGGTGGCAGGATTATAGGCAAGCAACAAAATTACCGTCATGTTGCTTGGAGGCTTTGTTTAGCACCTCCCCTTTAGGAAGGCTTGTTTCCTTAGCAACACAAGATTGATCATTCCAGCTGAAAAGAGTAGCACAGTCGTGTTAGATGTTTTATACATCCAATTGCCACAGCAAGGGCTTCTCTACTGCCTTTGCAGGCCCAAGATCACCACCCTTCCCCTGGCGCTTGGCAAATGCTTTAATGTCGGCATGGTTGACAAAGTTGCCGTGGAACCCTCTTCGGGGCCTAAGAGGCAGACGCACCAAGCCTATACGTCCGGCAGAAAGCTCTTGGGCATTGAAGATGGCCAGGTCCTGTCGCATCTCGTCGAGACGGTCAATGACTGCCACTAGATAACCGCTGCCTTCGGGCGACGTCGTCGTCGAAGCCGGGATGAAGCATGGTTCTTCCAACGTGCTCGTCGGCTTATGAATTGCCGACTTCAACAGATCGACATCAAGTCCCTTGGCGCATATGAGCCTTTGGTATCACCTCAAGCCTGAGGGCCATATCACTCGATTGAAAAACACGAAGACATATGTCATAAAGTGAGCTCAGCCTCAGTAATATTAGAAATTTACATACGCTGAGATTTGCTGCGATGCTGGAATGCATGAATTATTCACTTCCATCGGTGAATTAAGCGTTGCCTCGTTTGTTTCAGTGTTTACTGGTAAACACGCAGTTTCTACACCGTACACGGCTGTCTGATGATACCGAGGGCTCTGTCTGGCTGTAGTCTTGGACACGCTTCTCTTGTACGGGTTCTGGCTTGGAGCTCGGCATTCTCGGTCAGTTCAGCGACGAACACTAGACATGAATTGTTTATGCATTTGCGTTCTGCTAAGGTAGCTTTTACGGAGTCCGTGGTGCTCGGGCGTCCACCTCTTCGTTCTACCCCGTCCGGTTTGTCTACTAACTGAACTCTTATCGATTCCATTAAACTGGACTCGGAATCATGACGCAATATACCGACCGGTCCGAGAAAAAGGTGTCCAAACCCTTCCAGTTAGCAACCCATCAGTACGTCTCGCCAGGCCTTTCTATAGCGTGATGGCGCGCACGTATGAAGGCGCCGTCGGGTGACCTGGGCGAAGATGGACGGGTAAACTGTCCCACCACGTTTGAAGCCAGTCTAGTTTTCCTTGACGGCGATGTTATCGTCGTCGTCGACGCTGTATCGCCCGTACAGGCGGCGCAAGAGACGGCATACGATCTGAGTGAGCAAACCAAAGCGGCCGCATATCCTTGCGGCCATGGATCCTGTATTTGCTGCTGTAATGCTCTCATTGGTCCTTTTGGTCTTGGCTCGTATGGAGTGGGCAGATGTATTCACTTGCTGCTCCAGAATGATCCGAGGTGCTGACGTGGTCTTCTAGGATGTCGGGTGGTCGTCCGAGCACGCACGATAAGAACGTTTCCATGCTATGTAGAGCCCATCAGACCTGGTTCTGACCGCCCGCATGATTGGCAATGGTGAAGGTGTGTATTTCCTGGAGGAGTGGCCTGATCTGGAGCAGCCCGTTGCACAAGGCGTTGATGCGCATAGAAGACTGCAGATTGAGATGTGTATTTCAATATGGGTCCTGAGGGGATAATCGGCATTATCATACTTCTCGTGAAGATCATAGATCAAGATTTTGCTGTCGTTCCTACTGTTGGTTTTTTTACTACTGTTTTAACCTCTGGTCCCTCCTCTAGGTGTGTGCTACTAAGGTCTATTATCTATAAATAGATCAAGTCTTTCAAGGGGTGTTCTGCGGCCAGAGCTATCTGTGATCTCATTGATAAGCGTCAGCGCAGACTCCTCGCGAGTCTTAAGACATGCCGGGACTCTAGAAACAGTGGCATGCGAACTTGGTCGGCTACGGAGCACTGAAGCACGCTGTTGTCGGCTTATCAAGCTGAATGCTATGCGCCATGGCGCACATCTGATCCGCATCAATGCGTCTGTCCAGATGCTGTGTAGACACCCATGCTGGGGAAATTCGCTGGTGATAGGGTCGACGAGGAGAAAGACTCTGGCACTGCAGAGGGAGGCGGCACCTGAAGAGATTGCTGAAGGTATCGTGTGGGTGATGACGTCTCACTGAGAGAAAGCTACATGACGGCGGCTTCAATCTCGACTAATGGAGGTGAGAAAACTTTTCTGCTGCTATTTCCCTCTGTTAACACATTAAAAAGGAATGACGCCCTATACAGTGTGATCTTACTCCAGAGAAGAAGTACTCAGTTGACTATTACAGTGCCAAATTCTTATAGAAACTTAGTTTTATAGTACAGTATATTGCAGTGTCTCTAGAGATAGTCCTATGTATATTCCATAAGGCCTTGCCCACATATGACCCGTACCGCCCTCGCCTGCGAGAGCTGTATACTGACCCGTCAAAACCACCCTTCGTATTCGTTGGTACCACCGCCTATGACTCGGGTGTTTGGGCTGTTGAGTGGAGATAGGCGTTCCTTAACGGCGGTTCGCCGGGTCGGCCAGGCCTTGGCAGTTAGCCTCGGCTTCGTTCAGAGTGCCAATAGCAGCGGCCTCGCAGGCGATGAAGCCGGCGACCTCGAGAATCGTGGCCGTGCCGAGGGTAAAGACCTCTACGGCCAGAGCCGCAGTTCCACAAAGCGCTATTTCGGCAACAGCAGCCGTGACGGCTCCCGTTCGGCACTGGCTGCAGAGCTGGCCGCACTCGAACAGGCGACGACCCTCACCGCCGCCGTTCCGGATAGTGGCGATGCTCTTGGCGCGGGCATCGGCAAGAACGGCTTCCACCTCGGCCTCCACATCTACCACGACAATGCTAGATGTGGCGGGAGGGGCTTCAACGACTACAGTCTCCTGGCGAGGCTTGACTTGAACAACGCGGCTGGGGGGGACGGCGACAGCGGCGATGCTGGAGGCGGCGAAGAGGGCGATGATGACAGCGGGAGTCTTCATTCTGGCGGTGATGAAGAGTGATGAGGTGGATAGAAGATGAGGTGTGAAGGTTCGTAGAGTTAATGGCTGAAAACTGAGAGCGTAGGTTGTATTTATGTATGAGCGATGAAGGGTGTTGGAGAGATGTTAGTGAGCTGGCGACGTAGATCTCTTATATACTTTAGGTTGAAAAATCTGTCCACCATACTCAACACTCGAGATGGTAACTTGGTGCCATCGATAGGTGCATGTGTGATGCTCTCCCTTGCTCCTTAGGCTTGGCTCTGTCCGATTGCTATCTGCTGGTCATTCGACATAGAGTTCAAGTCATGTCTATGTCCAGGGTCGGTTTGGCAATTGCTCGATGTTGCTTCACATTTTCTATTAAAGTGAGTCTTGGCAGTCTAAGCGACTTTGGCTGGGAGAAAGTGCGGAGGCGGCGCAGTGAGAAGGCTTCTTTTTGGGAATGGAGCTCGGTTACTGAGAACCCAGAATAGCTAATGCTGATAATCTGAAGCGCCTCCAAGCGCCTCTCTCGACTTAGTTCTCCCATATACCATCTGGGTTCCACCGCTGACAAAACCTTCCTCAGAAGTGATCTTGGCATGTCGGCAAGGCCGTGGTACTTCCTAACTCGACGATTTTGCGGGTAATTTGAGCTTGGCATGCGTCCAAGAATGGTTCTCGGTATACTGAAACAGATAAGCGCATTTTGGCAGATAACAGTTGCGCGTATCTTGGCGTCTTTAAACTTTTGCCGTTGTTAGAGAGCAGGAAGCACGGGCCTTGACTTCCTCGACTTACGAGACGTTTCACGGCTTTGAGTCTGGCACTTAATTTGGGACATGGATTCAGACCAGCGACCAGCCTAACTAAACACGGCAGGTGAACATGTCTCTTACAACGCGCCTTCCTGCGTTAAAACGAATGGAAATAGAGAGTTGGTTGAGTCTTGCTGTCCAGGGTATCAGGGACGACCCATCTCTTAGAGCTGGGACTGCTGCTAACATCTGCTTAGTTGATCGAGCAACATCCCAACGCAATAGTATTTCAATTAACCAGATAACTTATCACTCCAATGAATCTACATGCTTGCAGACCTGGAACACCACACATAGCACAGTTAGAGAGTGAGCGCAAGGCTTGGTGTTGAATTCTTCTGGATTCCTGCCACGTTACAATGTAAACCCAAAAGGGTAAACGAGGACGGGAGTATCCGAGGCACCTCTGAGCATGTGGCTAGTGTTTCAAATTAGCCAGCATCCCACTGTCTTCCGATGCTGTGTTTGAGCCCGAATGCCAAGCCTCGCCTGGTGAACCAGCTGAGGGGCCCATATCGGACTATGTCAGTACGTTTCCCTGTACACGCAAAACACCTGGACCACGGTTCCCTTGTGACGAGCGAAAACGGCTATGGGCGGAGGCAGAGCGAGTAGATGCGTTCGCAGACAGTGGGACGGTCTAAGGTTTAGTCGTAGGGCATTCTGGAACGAGGGACAGAAGACACTGGCCGGTTCCCAGAGCCTGCCTCGTCTTGCCGGCGGCAACACAACCCTGCCAAGGACCTTATCTAAGAGTGTAAGCTCCTACGTTTGACCATGGCCTCATGCCATCGTATTTGGCCGTGCCAAGCTATGAAGGCAGCTTTGGCCAGTAACAAGGCAATGCCCATCTGGCGGCCTGCGAACATCGTCCTCGACAATAGAGGAAGCGGTCTTGGCTACCACCTTGAAAAAAGCTATGTATCCGTTTCCATATTCCTCCCCTTCATACCAGACTCTCAGACCATCAGCACACCTTTCAATGTTCTGCCGGACAGAACACTTTAATTTAACCTTTAAGCTTACCCAAATGATTAATATCCTTAGACTACTACAGTCACAAGAACCGTTTATTAGTATATTCAACCCGCCCCAGAATAATGAACTAACGAGTCATAAGCCAAGATGAAGTCCATGCAATCTCCTTACCTGCTCGCTTTCACCCTCAGCACCACTACAGTCCCATCTCAGATCCAGCACAAGCAGGATGACGCCCTCGTAGATGCTTCCATTCGATGCGCTGCAAATGGCCTCATGTTACATAATTGGAAACAACTGCAAATACTAAAATGATCATAATTTGAAAAAGAAAAATTGGTAGCTGGCTTAGACTGTGAAGACGTCGAAGTGATTCGTCGTGTTGAGGAAATGCGGAATGCCATCGACGACCACCGTCAGCCCATCTTGCTGGAGACCACCTCCTGGAATGTAGATCTTGTTACCCACCACGACTGCGCTCGAACCATGACGAGGCACCGTCATCAGCTTCAGTATCGTCCACTCCCGCGTCTTGAAATCGAACGCCTCCACATCATCGAAGACACCCGTCACCGTCTGTTGATTGGTCTCGCCGCCAAAGGTATACAACTTGGCTCCAGCAATAGTGCCAGCAAGCCCACCACGGGGAGTTGGCATGCGCCTGGCTGCTGTTGTCCATCCGGCCGCCTGATCATCGAGGTCGAGCATGAAGACCTCGCCATGGATATTGGACTTGTCGAACCACCGGCCTCCAGCAACGTAAAGAGTGTCCCCGCCACGCGGCCGGCGTGTTGTCGGCCCTCGGGGACATTGGCAGCCGCTTCAATGAGGCGCTGCCATTTTTCAGAGGTGGTGTTGAATGCAGTAACAGTGGTAACCGCATCCTGATATGGGCCGTCCAGGGTAGTCATGCCTCCGGCTAGGTAGACAAGCTCATCATGAACCCCCATAATGGCGCTACCTCGCTCAGTACCGGGAGGCATAGACTCCAGTTGACTCCACCTATCCGTCTGTGGATCGTACACGTGGGATTCTCCCGAAGCTATCCACTCTGGCAAGGGTTTCGGGGGATTCGAAGCATCAACAAGACCGCCAAGGAGATAGATCAGACCGTCCTTTGCAACGGCGTTGGGATGATTGACTTTGAAAGGCGACGGCGCTCCAGTGCGCCAAACAGTCGGAGGGGATGTCGTAAAGATGCAGCCAGTCGGCCGTTTCGAAGCCAGTAAATTGCGAGGAATTGCCCAGGGGTACGACACCGCCGACGACAGCAATGGTGTTCTCGTCGATAGCAACGGTGCTATGTTCCTGAAGAAGACGAGGGAGATGTGCCAAGCTCGTCCATTTCTGGCCGGAGGTGTCATGGGACAAGGGAGAGGCAGAAGTCAAGATCCCAAAGATGGGTAAAAGCAGGCAGCTTCGCAGGAAGTCCATTGCAGACGATGGTGTAGACTAGAATATGACGGATGATATGAGCAAACGGAATAGGTTGAAAAGGGAGCAGCAGCAGGTCCTTATAATGACAAGGCACCAAGCTCGACGCGAGGTTGTGTAATCACCCAGGACTTAGCCTTCATCAGTCTAGGTATCCGTACTAACTTACAGTATAATTAGCCACTGCGATCCCTGTTTCGTCAGCACAGACAATGGCTTGGATACATTCCTTTTCGGTGATTTCAGCCCATTGACCGTTCATATCTCACTCCAACAGGCGGGAGTTCTTTATCCCCAGCCAATAACATCTCACAGCCCGTTACTAGATCAACGTAATCTGTAGTCGGATGTAAGAGACGGCGACTCGAGCGATTTACCCCATCTTCGAATCTTCATGCCACGCATTGAAGGCTCGAAAAGCCCGATTTGAAATGTCCGCCCAGGCAAACAGTTCCTCACATGCCTTAACTCCAGGTCCGGCGCCGAAGAAGCGCCGCCGTCCGGCCCTCGATTCCCTGCGATCACTGCTCCAAGTCTGACGCCTCGTAGCAGTGCACATATGTGCCGGTTCATATGTCCAAGCAGAAGGAGGCGCATGTTCATGTTGCCCGTCCGGTGAGCATACGGCCCGCTGTTGTCGTTCCCGCGTCAACGGAGAGCCAGAGATCTAGTCCGGCATCGAGGGCCGTCTTAGAGCCGCAGCTTGGTGTACGGCAGAGTTCGGTTGGCCACGGTGATGTTGAAGAGGACACTGCCGCGGACAAGACCCGTGAACGAGATACTTTGGGAGAAGCCACTGGATGACTGGGCTCGGTCTTGTCAGTGTTGAATTGCCATGCCGCGACTGTGATGCAACTGACATGAATCCCAAGGCAACAAACGGCCACCTCTACACTCTCTTCGCTCGATGTAAAATTATTGGCAGGCATATTAAAGAAATCCGCCTTCAGCCCATCTCCTCCTTCGTTCTCGGTACGTCCACCGACATACCGCGTCTCACCGCCGACCGCTTCCTGGAGCTCTATGTCTCCAACTTGGAGCCTGTCTTCCCAATTCTACACATCCCCAGCTTCCGCGTCGAATACGAACGGTACTGTGCCAACAGGGACCCTGCTGCGGACGGCCATGTTCATTGGTCTGCACCGCGACCCCCGCAAGCTACGTGAGGGCGGCATGAGCGTATTCAGAGCCGAGATGCGGCGGCGGCTATGGCTTACCATCTTGGAGTTGAACCTGCAGAGCGCCCATGACGCAAACGCCGCGCCAAGAATCGCTGTAGGGGACTATGATACGTTGCTTCCTGCTGATCTCAACGACGACGAGGTGAGAGAAGAGCCGGACGATCCGTCGCTTGACCACCTCAGGGCTGGAGGCACTGGCAATGCGACCCGTATGTCTGTTGCGCTTGCTCTAGCCAAGTCTTTCCCACTGCGTCTTGGCCTGCTCCAACACGCCAACGACCTCCAGGCGCGGGAGTCATATGATGAGACGCTGCGGCTGAATCAAGAACTTGTGCAAGCCTGCCACTCGCTCTCACAGGATCTGGAAGCCATTGTCCGCGCACAGAGTGGCGTTGCCGTCACGCAACTCCATGCCTCGCTAGCCGAGTTGATGGCTTACCGTTGCTTCCACGCACTGCACAAGCCATTTATTCAGCGCTTCTTGGATGACCCCAAGTACTACTTTTCGCAAAAGATGTATATTGACGGCGCGCTTAACGTTGCGCAACTCTCGGGTTTCGCGGGCCCTCAAAATGTTGATGGCAATGTGACATTCGCCGGGACCATCACATCTACAGTCGCTACAGCAAGTGGAACAACCGTCACCGGCCTCTGTCACATGTATCGGGATATCGGATATCTACAGCATCACACTACCAACACACCATCGCCACCGGCCTCGTCACTGGCCTCGTTATCTAGGCCTAGCTTTTCCTTGATTTTATCTATAGCTAGTTGAAGCTAAAGACTCCGAAGGATCCGGAGCCTCTCGGCTGTCTGAGGTTATCCGAGGTTATCATTAGTCTCTTCGTCTATAAGACTGACCTAAAGACCCTTATTAGATAGGAAGAATATCAAGAGCTTCTCGCACATATAATCACATCCATCTGCTAGATGCAATAGTTATGAGCCCGGCTGGCTCCTCTAACCAAGTGATTACCTTTATTATCTATCTTTGACCCATCCTAATATCCTTCCTTCCTTAAAAGAAGGATCTCTTTTTGGCTCCTCTAGTAGCCCTTATTTTTGCCGTCTTAACGGTATTCCTCTCATCTTCTATTTCTGCCGCTATTACGGCAGTTATCTTATTAAAGCCTCCTAGGCTCCCTCTTTCTAGCCGTCTGACTAGCTAGCTGTCTAATATACCGTCCGACTAGCTATCTGACTAAGCTGTTATCCTAGCTACTTAATAGACTGTTAAGCTAGCTAGCTATCCTTCCTTTCTCTTCTAGATGGATTTTTCCTATTATCTCTTAAGATCTCTATTAGGTTAGATTAATAGCTTCTACTATAGCTATCTCTATATCCGATAGATCCAATAGATTTAGGAAGCTCTTCCCAGACCACCCTCTAGGGTTATAGTGATTAGAAATAATAGATTAGCATTATCTAGAAGTATGCAACCGCCTTAGATATCTAGGTCTATTTAGACCCTTCTAAATCTAATAAGCCTATCCTAGCAGCCCCTATAGAGCCTATAGCTAGTATAGTTAAGCCGGGAGTAATAGGGCTAGAGGCCCTAGATTCTAACTAATTCAGAAGACTTAAATTCCTTTATAATTAGTATAAGACTAAGCTTTAGGTCTATTAGGATAAGTAGAAAGCCTTAACATCCATCTAGCTTTACATTATAAAGACTATTAGTAGCTATTATAGCACTATTAAGTCTAAGAATAACCTTACTAAGCAGCTATCCCTTCTAAAGGATATAGTTAAACTAATAAGCTAGAATCTTAAAGATAGGATCTTAGAATACTTCTAGAGCATCCTAAAGAGCCTAGATAGGACTAAATTAATAGAATAGGTCCTAAACTAGCAGAAGGTCCTAATAGAAGCTAAGAAGATTAGCCTTCTAGATACCTAAGGGATTAGACCTACCTAATATTTCCTTTAAGCTATTAGTACTATTAATCCGGCTTTTTCTAACTTCTAGCTTTAAATAATTAAAAATATCGCTTATAGTAATAAAAAGGGATAGAAGGCTAAGATCCCTAATAGTATTAAGATTAGTAATATATTTAAAAAACAGACTCCGATTTTATTATTAAGAGCTAGTAAGGGTAGCTTTTCTAGCTTCTAAGGGTCTTCTAAGATATCTAGTAGATCTAGCCCTAGCTCTAGGACCCCTTCTAGACCTTCTAGACTAAGGCCTATAAGATTAGGCCCCTCTAAGCCGCTCTATATATATAGAAAATAGTATTTCTATATAGAATACTTCTATCTAATTAGCTAGATTAAACCTTCTGGATAGAAGGCTAGAGAAGATATTAAGACTAAGGTTAATTAGTAGCTTAAAGAGCCTAAGATTAAGGAATAGATTAATAGGGCTATTAAGAAAGCCTAGAGGAAGGAAGCTAGGCCTAATAATAAGCTAGAGGACTCTAAAGATAGGGAAATTAGAGGATCTACTTTTACTAATACTAGCTTTCCCCTATTTTAAGGTTAGTAGTAATAGCTAGTCTTATAGCCTAACCTATAGATAGCTCTAGAAATAGCTTAGTAGCCTAGTTAGTAGCTAGGATAGTAGCTTAGTTAATAGATAGCTTAGTAGCTCGGTTAGTAGCTAGGATAGTAGCTTAATTAGTAGCTTAATTAAAGGTCTAGTTATTAGCCCGATTAGAGGTCTAGTCTATAACCTAGACTAAAGCTAGGTTAATTATTATTTTTAGCTACTATAATCTACCTATTAAAGGATTCCTTTATCCTAGATTCTAGGTTAGATATATATATCTATAATAACCTATTAAGATTCCTAGGATATTAAGCCTCTAGGGAAATTAAAGTTATCTATATAGGAGGCTTCTAGATAGAAATCCTAGGCTATAGCTAAATCTATCTTTAGATTAAGAACAGTCTTTTCTAGCTACTAAAGATAGCTTATATCCCTACTTTTTATATAAATATTATCTCTTTTAATACCCTAATTACTAAGGGATATAATTAGAACCCTACTTCTAGGGCTATCTATAAAGGAAGGGATACCCTATTCTATATAATATAGCTATATTATTAATAGGTTATTAAATTTAATAAAGTTAGATAGTTAGATTAGCTAGTATTAGTATTTTCCTTATCTAAGACCCCTAAGCTATCTTAGATAGAGGAAGCTAAGCTTTAGTATCTTAGGCTAGGTTATTTAAACGTTATAGCCCTAGAGTACCTTATTAAGTAGATAATAGGGACTAGAGTTAAGGGACCTACTAAGATTAGCTATAAAAGCTACTCTCTAGCTAAGGTAGCCTAGCTAGTCTCTCGATAGGGCCCTTAGTCTATAGCTCTAAGGCTGTTTTAATATATCTATATTAATATCTTTAGCCTATCTATTAGCTATAATAGTAAAAAGGTAGCTCTTCTAATTAAAGACTAGTTTATAGGGATTATCTTTATCTATCTATTAGTTAACTTAATATAAAAGGCCCTTCTAGATACCCTTAAGGACTTTAAAAATCATACTTAATAGCAATATAAGCTACCTATCTATATAATCTATAGAGATAACAATAGAGCCCTAAGGTTAGGATATAAAGACTAGATTAGAGACCTAGGAATTAAAGATAAACTAATAGCTCTTTATATACCTACTTAAAATAGCTCTATAGAGCGATCTAGGGGGGTAATAGGGACTAAGGCTAGGGTAATATAGCTAGGAGCCTTCCTTCTAGCTAACCTTTAGCTAGAAATATAGAAAATAGCAATCTATTTATATAATAGATTGCCCTAATAGTCTAGCAACTAAAAGACCCCTTTTAAATAGCTTTATAACTAGCTAGAAGCCTATAGATAAGATACTAGATATAGTAGAAAAACGCAGCCTAATCTAATGTATCTTAAGGCCTATAGATATAGAGCTTATCCTTTAACTAAGGAAGCTTTATAAAGTACCTAAAAATAGTCTCTTAAGATATTAGCCTATACAGAAGAGAGCTACCTTATTAGATATGAATCTAGTAATATATATAGAATCTAGGTCCCTAGCTAGTCTAAGGTTTAAAGAGTTAGGGATATAACCTTTAATAAAAATATCCTTTATAACCTAAAGGATTATCCTAACCCCCTTCGTTAGCTAGAGCTACTATAGCTATAGCTTCCTAACTATATTAAATCTAATTTTAAGACTAATTTACTAGATAATAAAGATATTAGATTAATAATTATAGTCTTATAAGATAATTAAAGCCCTAATTATAGCCCTATTTAAAGCCCTAATTATAGTCCTAATTAAAGCTTTAAAGACCTTAATATCTCTAACCTAGCTAAAGACCTTAGTGCTAAGACCTTTTAATCTAAGGATTAAGAGATCTCTAACTTTAATAAGGAAGGTTTCTATTTAACCCTAAGAGTAATAAGCTCTCTATCTAGTAGGGTAGCTAGCCTAATAGTTAGTCTGGTAGCTAGCCTAGCAGTTAGTAGAGACCCTAGCCTATAGAGACTAGCTAGATAGCGCTATTAGAGGTAGGAAGAGATATATAGTCTTTAACCTTCTCGAAGCTCTTAATACTAAAGGTAGAATCTACTAGCTAGCTTCTTTATAGCATTTTTCAATAGAAGAGAGGAAAAGATCTATAGATAGTCCCTTCCTCTAGAGCCTAGGACCTTTAGAGACCTTAAAAATTATTAATTTAGACCCTAATTTAAGGAAGCTACTAATAGGGAAATAAATAGCCTATAGGCCTAAGGGACCTTTAAAGCTATTGCTAAAGATAAAGCTAAAGGAAACCCTTTACTAATTACCTAGGTCTTTAAATATAAGCTAAATAAGTATAGCTTCCTTATTTAGTTTAAGGTATAGCTATACATTCAAGGGGATCTTTAGCCCTATAACTATAAGAAGACCTATATAGTAACCCTAGTAGGGAAGTTATTTAAGGTCTTAATAGCTATTACTACTAAATTCAACCTTAAGGCTTAGTAGCTAGATATAGTTAATACCTTTACTAATAGTCCCCTCGATAAGGTTATCTATATCTACTATCCTAATAGATTCTAAAGGGCTAGTTAGCTGCTTTTATTATAGAAAGCTCTATATAGGCTATATAAATCTCCCTTACTTTAGTAATAAGACCTCCTTTAGACCTTTAAGTAGCTAGGTTTAATCTAACTTAGTAAAGATCCCTATATCTATAATAATAGCTAGATTACAATCTTCTTCTTTATAGATAATATTATCCTACTATATCGGAAGAAGGATTAGCTAGCTACTAACTATCTAATTAAGTAGTTAAAAAATTAGTATAGGATATAGGATCTAGGGTATCTTAGCTAGTTCCTTAGCGTTAGGGTCCTAAGGGATAAGCTAGCTAGGAAGCTATAGCTCTATTAGGACTTTTTTATTAAGAATATTATAGCTAAGTTTAAGGTTACCCTTACGGATTATTTTAAAGGAAATCCCCTACCGATAAATAACCTACTTCTAAGCCCTATCTAAGCTATAGCCTCTTAGGTCTATCTCTTCTAGTAAAAGGTTAGATCGATTAATTATACAGCTATTATTACATAGCTAAATATCTTAAAGGTAGCTTTAAAGCTAGTAGAGTATTTAATCAATCCATTAGACCTCTATTAACGTATAGCTAACTAAGTTATTAGCTATCTTTATATAATATAATTCCTAGCCATTTAATTCTAAGGGAAGGATTTCAAGGACCCTAAGGCCTCTAGAGATAACCTTCCTAGAGACCTAGACCTTCCTAGCGACCCTAACTTTCCTAGGACTTTGAAGATAGCTATAACAGCTCAATATAGCACCGACCTTTAAATAGCGTTTAATACATCCTTTATAGATAATTAGATAAGCTAGAAATCGTCCTAAGGATCGATTTTATCCCTCTTTAGCAGACCTATTAGCTAGAAAGCTAGGAAACAGGATACAGTTACAATGTTATCAATAGAAGCCGAGCTCCTTGCCTTCACACACATAATAAAGAAAGCCCTAGTAACTTAATGGCTATTCGATTAGCTAGGCCTTTAGCTAGACTAACCCTTAATTATTAAATATAATAACCAATAGACTATCCGGCTTATAACCCTTAAGACCCCTAGGATTAAGACTGCACTTAAGCATATTAATATCCATAGCTGCTAGGCTCATTAGAGCTATCTCAATCAGCAATTTAGGGTTAAATACATACTAATAGCTTAAATGCTAGCTAACGGTCTAACCAAAGCTCTACCCGGCCAGAAATTTAAAGAATTCGTTAGACATATCAGTCTCATCAACATCAGAATAGTCATCGAGTCTCAGATTGAGTCAGATATCGAAGACTAGCTCTTTCTATCCCTATCCCTATTTTCCTTCAATTTTTTAGACCCCTCTAACAGTATCCCTTTCAATAGGGCAGCTTTTTGGATATCCCTCCAACAGGGATCCTATTCAGGATAAGGAACAGATTGTCTAGCAGCTTGAATACCTTCAAGCTGGGGGGGTATGTCACATGTATCAGGATATCGGATATCTACAGCATCACACCACCAACACACCATCACCACCGGCCTCATCACCGGCCTCATCATCTAGGCCTAGCTTTTCCTTGATTTTATCTATAGCTAGTTGAAGCCAAAGACTCCGAAGGATCCGGAGCCTCTCGGCTGTCCGAGGTCATCCGAGGTCATCATCAGTCTCTTCGTCTA
>JAZAVK010000251.1:0-28841 GCA_037954305.1 Neonectria magnoliae
GGCGTAGGACCTCTGTGTGGTTATGGTTGTGGTCGGGTAGGTTCAGTCGATAGTAGGTCAGCCATACGGCGCTAAGCCACCAGTGGCTGGCAGCCGGAGGTCCGGGTTTTAAGTGGGCAGATTCGGCAATTTTAATATATATAATATATTAATAGTAAGAATTATAATAAAGCTTTTCTAAAGATATTATAGTTTAAGCTTTAATAAATAGTTAAGCTTTATTATAATAAGAATCTTTTACTTAGCTATAAGAAAAAGCTAATAAGTCTAAAGATTTAAGTATAAAAACTTTTAATATTATTATTAAAGATTATATAAATAAATAAAGATATTTATATAAGTATATATATAAAAAAATTATTTATTATTATTCTAAAAACTTAATAAAGAAAAGGAAGTAATAAGTAAGGCTTATAAAAAGTATAGTAAATATCTTAAAGTAAATACTTAAATATTTATCTTTATTACCTTTATTTTTAAAATTTATTATAAATATTCCTAATTTATATAATAAGTTTAAGGTTAATATATAATATAAAATTATTAAGGCTAAGTATAATAAAGTATAATTAAGTTCTTTAGTTTAAAATTTTTAGCTAATAATTTATAAAAAGTTATATAGTATATAGAATTTACCTTTAATTATTAAATTAAGATAATAAACTTAATTAAAATATTAAGATTTATAAATTCTTAAGATATAAGAGAAATTTAACTATAAATTCTTAATATTTTATAATTAGATATTTATTACTTTATAATCTTTATTATAAATAGGAATATATTTAAAAAGCTATTAATACTCTAAAGCTTATAAATATAATTAATAGAACTTTAAACTTATTAAGTTCTTATAACTAATACTAAAACTAATAGATATTACCTTACTCTTTATTTAGAAGTCTATATTTTATATATTTTAGAAAATTAAAGAAAACAAGAAAAATACATTAAGCGCTAAGCCAGAAGATAAACCAATGCCCCCGCTAGATACTTAAGCAATCCCATCAGAGGACGAATCAATATACTCACGGGCCACAGCCGCTAGCATTGAAGCGTGTGACAAGTCGATGTCAGACCAACAAAGTTTGTATAGGTTAGATCAGACGAGAAGACACGTCGAACGAGAGCACGGGAGCGGCCAGCGGCGGTTGGCAACCAGTCGGAAGCGGACAAAGCCAAGATTAAAGACTCGAATGAGGAACAGTCGCAGGCCAACTCGGGGTCTCTTAGAGCGACTGCAACCGGCGATGCAGCCATCGACGCAATCGTGGACACAGCAACGACCGGCGGATCGGCAGCAGTCAGTGCCTCATTAGATAATACCCGCGCGAATATCCGTGGCGGAAGAGCTTAACGCCATCCCGACTCCCACAATGGATCTCATTCGTCCGCTTGCCCGAAATTTAATGATAGTCCTGGAGTTCATTGAAAACGATGGGAATGGGGGGGGGGGGAGTGGAAGAAGTATGAGTATCATCGGGAAGCAATTTCGGAGCTGATATAGGACTTGAAGAGCTATTTTAAGCAGGATGTTAAATTCTATCGTTAGGATGTGGCATAAATAATCGCTGAATATAAGTTGCCTTAGTATGATTAAGTATGTATTGCTTTACGAAATATCGAATTTAGAGATAGGTATTTTCCGGCTGAGGGGGAGGAGCTATAAATAGTAGTAGTCCTAGCTAGATTGTTAGCTATATAATTAAAAGATTAAGTAGCTAGGGGGGTTTTAAGTCCTTTATTAGTTTCTAATAGGAAATTTTTCCTTAGTTAACTTAGAGACCTTTATAATTACTAATAATTAAGACTTTATAAACTTCTTATAATTATTTAATATTAATAGTTACTAAGGGCTTTTAGGTAATAAGTATATTAGTAATTAGTATAAGAAGATTACTATAAATAAGTATAGTAATTAGTCTAGATATAAAGTAATATATAAGTCTTAGGAAAGCTAAATAAGATAATTAGTATAGTATAGGATTAATATAAGGTAAAGCTAGTATAATATTAAAATTAGATTAGTAAAAATATATATTAATATAAATCCTATCTAGTATAACCTAGATTGCTAATTAGTATAGAGTAGTATACTATTCTATCCTTATATATAGAGTAGTTTAGGAAACTAAACTAATATAAGCCTAGAGTAGTACCTATTAATACTAGTTTTATATTATTATTATATTAATCTAATCTTATAATAGTCTAATATATACTAATCCCCTTATTTAAGTATATAGATTATCTTATATTATTTAGCTTATAGATTAGTATAAGCCCTAAGTAATACCTATAAATATTAATCTTATATTACTATTATACTAATCTAGCTTACTTTTTAAGTATTACTTTTACTAATATATTTAATATATTAGTATTAGTATTAATAATATCTCTAAGGGAAGTTATTATTTATAATATAAAAGAATATATTAATAGATATATAATAGTATTTAAGCTTAATATTATAAAATACTATTCTCTTATATTTAATATATAGTAAATCCTTATAATATATTACTTTATTAATATATAGATACTTTTATCCTTCTATTTATACTTATTAAATTAATCTTTAATATTTAGTTATTTAGTTACTTTCTTTTTATTATCTTTTTTCTACTTTCTACTCTTTATTCTTAAGTTATATTATTTTAGGATTATAGCTTTTTATTTACTTATTAGTATAGTAGTTAACCTTTTAATTATAAAATTAAATTATAGGATTTATATAACCTTAACTCTTAGCTTTTTCTTTTTATATTTAAAGATAAAAGGTTAACTTAATATTTAAGAATAGCTAAATAAAATAATAAATAAACTATAGCTATATTTATTATTTTAATAAAGCTTACCCTAATTACTTAGTTTTATATAATACTTAAAATAGATAAACTCTTTATTATATACTATTTATTAATATTAGTATATACTATTAAGAGCTTATTTAAATACTAATCTTAATATAATTATTTAACCTTATAAATAAAGAGTTATAATAGAAAATTAAAATTTCCCTTTTATTTATCTTAAGAAAGCTAAAGTAATTCTTATACTAAAAGAGTAAAAAAAAATAAACTAAAGGGCTCTTTACTTTTTTTCTTATTCTTATTATATTATTTACCTTATTACTCTTTTAAATAAATATAGTATTAGTTTTTTCTTATAGTAAATTAGAATAGAAAAGCTAACTTTAATAAAGAGTAGTTTTCTTAAATAAGTATAAATAAGTAAGAATAGTATTATTATTAAGCTATTCTTTATAGCTTAGTTTTTAAAGTAAATTAATATTAAATATAAAGCTATTAGTTTTTATAAGAAGTATATAGCTAAGGTTTAAGCTTAATAGTAATAACTAAAGATTATAACTATTTAATTATTAAGTTATAAAAGAATATATATAGGTTTATTCTTTTAATTATTAATAAAAGTTTAAACTAATCTTATAATAAGCTTAAAACTATTATCTTCTTTAGTTATTTATATAGTTCTTTTATTAGTTTATTTAATATATTACTTTAAAACTTAGTTAGCTACTTAGTATTAATTAGTTAATTATTTTTTATAGTATAAAAGAAAATCTTATTATATACTTTAAAGAAAATATTAAAACTTACTTTCTTAGCTAAAAGCTATTACTTTAAATTATAAATAAAATTAATATTTAGCTACTTTTTATATTTTTCCTTAATATTCTTAGGCTAATAATTAAAAATATTTAATAATACTTATCTTAAGGTATTTATTCTAATATAAGCCCGCTCTAGGTAACTTTTTCCTCCCTTTTTACTCCCTATTAGGGTTTTTTTTCCCTAACTATAAAGAACTAGGATAATTCTAGTCCTAGTATAAAGGACTATTTACTTATATATAGCAATAGCATAAGGGGCCTAATATAGGCTTACTATAGATAGGATATAGGTTTTTATCTACCTAGTTTTTCCTATATCTATATAGAGTAGAAGTACTATCTACCTTCTAGGTCTATAGCGTATAAATATAATAATAATAAGGTATTTATTTAGTTAGATATTAATCTATTAATTAATTATAGTTTAGTAATAATAAAATAAATAATTTAATATAACTAAGTATATTAATAATTAGTAAAGTTATTCTTATAAAAGTATTAAATAAATATAACTATATATTTTTATACCTAAAGTAATTTTAATAGTTTCTTTATATAGCTTATTAATAAGACTATTAATCTTATTAATAAAAGCTATAAATAAAGTATTAATACTAAGCTCTTATTTATAAGCTTTCTAACTAATTATAAAAAAAAGTAAGTAATATATATATATATAGCTTATATAATAAATAAGTATATAAAATAAAAATCCCTTAACTTATATTATCTTTATTTAATTAATTAACTTTTAACTATTTAATATATTTTAATCTAATAATAAGGCTAGAATTCTTTTTACTCTTTAGACTTTTTAAAATAACTTAAAACTAAAGCTTTAATATACTATAAAGATATATAATATTAGTTATATAAAGCTATAATACTAATAGTAAGGTATTTAATCCTAACTTAATTAAATCCCTAAATTATATAAGCTTTTAAACCTAGAGGAAGAGATTTTTATTTACTTTATTCTTAACTTAGATTTATAAGGATTTCCTCTCTAGCTTTATAATATAAAGGAAATAGCTAATTAATTACTTACTAATTATAATATATTATTAATTAGTATATATTAAGCTTTAAACTTTATTAAGTAATACCTAGACCTTAAGATATATTTTTTTTAGAAATATAATTACTAAAGAGCTAAGTATAAAAATCTAATTATTATTTATAATTAGTTTTAGCTTATAGTAAATATAATTTTAGCATGCAAATTAGTCCGAGATGTTAGTCATCATCCCCCCCTGTTGCCTAACGAGACCCCTGCGATTGAATCAAAACCATCCGACGCTTTATTATTTTTGTTCCACAGAACTCCGTATAGCGCTACGGATTATCGGATTATTTGTGAGAATCATGTCTTCCACAGTCTTTAACCTCCTCAACCAGCATCCAACGAATCCCGTCAAAGTTACGGGCTTCCAAACAACGAGCAATAAGCCATGGACGAAATCGTACCCTGCCATCACCAAGCTCAACGTCCACACCACTGTCCAAGGACCGGGCCATGTCGTGGCCAGCTACGACGCCGCTTTTCTAGAACCGCATGACGATGATAATGCGCGGCTTCAAACAGGCGCGTATCCCCCCAATTACAGAGAGTGAAGACTCAGCTCGGAGGAAGATGGCATCCAGTGGTTCCATACAGAGATCTCTAACATCGTCCTCGCGGCATTTGGAGAGTATCCAACCATGCTCCAAGTGTCGCATGAGAAGCCACTCTCCGATACCAAGTTCGACCAAACAGTTGATGTTGCCTACTCAGTCAAGCACAATGGCAAGAGGAAGCATGTGACTGTCGGAGAGTTCAAGAGAGGTCTGATTCTGCCCGATCAATGGCAGGATGGCAAGCTTTCTGGAGGCCAGAAGAGCTTTTCTCAGGAACTCAGAGCGTTAGTAACCATCCTCTTCAGCTCTGCACTGACTAAGGAGTGGCTTAATTACGCATACATCTATTCGTGCCCCCAGATTTTCTGCTTTGACCATGCAACTTTTCTGCTGTTACAGATCAGGGCAACTTCAAAGTCTGGTATCAAAGACGCAAATTGCGAGGTAGACTGCTGGGTTATTCCTCGAGAGAACCCCGGTGGCTCTACCTTGAGGGAGGCTTTGTATAAGCTCTTGGTGCAGGGCTTTCGGAGATGCCAAGGTGAATTTCCTTTGGGGGCGGACCTTTACGGGTATCAGCCCTCTCTCCGCGAGTTCTACAATGGACGTCCGCTTTGGAATATCAACCAGATGCTTCATTGGGAGCCTTGGGGCCATCGCCGTGTCGTGGATGCGTCACGGGGCGCATTCTACTGGACGGATGAGAACGGATCTAATGCCGCAACGGACGTAAACGGCAACGCGGTATGGGACACTGAGGCGTTCTGGACTGTGGATTAGCAGGTTAAGCAACATAACCGAGTCGATGGGGGTCTATCCGGGCTAGATTAGTCAATGTCGGGTCTCGATCATCAACGACCCGGTTTGGTTCAAATAGGACTTGGCTTGATCTATGCATCGCATAAGCGACGACTCGCTCGTCAAGATGCCGATGACATCCCAGCGCCAATGAGACCACGTCGAAGAAAGGAGAAGGCCCTAACGTACCTTTCCACTGACAAATCGCTAGTGGAGTCCAGCTGCAAGCCCTTTGACCCTAAAAGGCACTCTCGTCCTGACGCTTGTGTGAAGACGTATAACGTTGTGACAGACGTTATCAACCAGGCCAAGTTCGACTGGATTATCGCAGACGAGGCACACGTCGCCAAGAAGCTGAAGGGATCCTACCATCATATGCTCGGGCATCTGCAATGGGATTCGATTCTCTGGGTTACGGGGACTCCGCTAGCGGGGTCTCTAAAGGATCTTCTTTCGCCCCTGCGACTGATGTGGGACGTTTATGGCATCGAATGGAACCCGACAAAACGATCGCTTGGCTGGCTTCCTGGCCTCTCTCGAGACGACTACGGTCCGTACAAACTTGAGAACGTTCTCGATAATGATACTACTGTCGGAATGTTCGCACGCCCGGAGAAAGATGGCGAAGGGATGATGTGGAAGAAGAAGAGCCCGACGAGAGCATCCCCGCCCTTAAAGTGGCCTTCGACGATGACGGCTCTCGCCTATGAATGGTTTCACCTGATCTTCTCCAGGCCACAGCAAGACAGCTCGATTGGGGCACTCGTCTCGGCAGGAACGCTGTTCGAGCAATCTTCAAGGCTATGCACATTCGCCGCACGATGCGCACTGCAGTCACCCTCGACTATGACAAGATCATATACCCATCCGAGGGTATTCTCCCTCGAGTGGCTCGATAGCCTTGTCGAGCTCTTCTGTCTCCATTTCCATCTCTTCGCCCAGCTTCTTGACATGATCAAAGGTTGCTTTGGCTCGACTCAAGACACGGTCAAGCGACTGCTCCACTGCACCCGACAAGGCCTGAACCGACTGGGCGTGCGCCTCATGCGAAGTCGCACTCTCGATTTTGGCGCGATGTACAAAGCCATCCAGCGCTTCCACATGGACGTCGAGATCGCTCATTTGTTGGTCCACGGCCTGTGCCGTCCTGGTGTGGATTGGCCGGGCTGCACTCTGAACACATGTGCTGAGCTCGATGGCCTTCGCGCAGTCGTCCTTCAGCTTGGCATTGAGCTGGTCCCGGGAGATGTGCGCTCCTTCCAGAAGTTGGCCTTCCTTCTGACTCCAGGCGTCCATGCCCTGGCCGTGTTGTAAAACAGCTCCTTTGAGAGAGCTGTAGAGCAAATGAAATGGTCAGTGTGCTTTACTATGTTTAAGTAAAATGCCGGTAGCGTACCTGGGTGTGAAAGTGCGTCATCTCGTTCAACATGTCTGCCGCAACCTCCTCAGTCGCTGGACAAGAGTGCTCGCGTGACCTCTCCTGACCGGCCCCGTGGGAGAGTATGCCCAGCGTGTCAGTCATGTCGCCTGACATGGTATATGTCTTGCCTGTCCCTGTCTGGCCGTAGGCGAAGATGGTGCAATTGTATCCGGATGTCAGCCTTGACCGAGAACGAATGGAACGGCAAAATCTCCGTCCCACAATACTGCAGGTATACGCACCTCATCAAGTATAGGCTTCACAGTATCGTCGAACACCGTGCTCTGGTCCGCAGCCTGCGAGAAGACGCGGTCGAAGTCGTATGTCTTGTTGTCGAGTAGGTCGGTGCGCATGCGTACGTCAACTTGTCTGCCCTCGACGCCATCTGTGTTCACGGCGACAAGGCTGTTCTCCCGGACTTCTCGCTCGTTGCGCCCTCGGCACCGGACTACAACGCGGATGTTGGTCTCCTCGCCTCCTTCATCCGAGTCAAATCGCGCCTCTTGCGCTTGATCCCTTGCCCCAAGCCGGATCCCCGTAGTTGGGCAGACGAGGAGTCGCCTTCGCGCTGTGGCGCCCTTGCTGCATTGGCGGAGAGGAGGTGCTTCGTAGCAGAGGCTCGGGTCGTTGGCTTCGCACTGGCGCGGCTGCCGGCGCCAGCTCGGACGCTGGCCACCATTGTTGATCGGCTTTGCACTTGTTCGGGCATTCAATGAAGGCGGCTGAAACTCATCCACAGCGGTTTGTGCTCTTATATGGGGCAACTTGACTTCGGTGCGCGGGGGCGGCGGCCGGCTCTTGTCCCATTCGCCTTAAAAAGCGGTCCACTGGTAGATAATATGAGAAACCCCCAGGCTTAGGGATTCCGCCTCTTCTCGCTCTCATTGTAGAAGTGATCAAGGATCTTTCGTCATCAATTGCCTTTGCAAGATGATACCTCCCTTGACCCCGGCTCAACGCCTCTCAGCCGATCGCCGATTCAATCAGTTGGTGAACCACTTCGACGCTCCCGACAGCAGCTACACGGATTACGACCGAGTGAAACTGGTCCGGCTCACATACGAGTACGCGCGTTCTGAGGAGTCCAAGGGATACTTCTTGCGTGCATTCTTTGAGTCCGCGGGCCTTGAAATTGATGCGGAGCAGGAGGACATCGACCTGACCGATGCAGCCACACAGGCAAAGCTCCGCGATTCGCTGGTCAACTTTGCAGAGTACCTGTTCGAGAACTTCTTCTTACCATGTTTGTCGCCATCGCCTGCGCGCGATGCACGTCGCTCTCTGACCGTTCGTCACTCTCACAGTGAAATCGTCTACTAAGAAGACTCCCCAGCCCTCCCCTGCATCCCACTCGGCGGTCCAACGAGCTCAGGGAGGCGAAGGACAGAACTTCCTTGGAACGCCAGAACGTGTGTCAGCTCTTCGGGGTGCTTGTCTGCTCCGCGATCGTCATCGTTGCGTCATATCACGGAAGTTTGATGATAGGGAGGCCCTTAGGCGCATGCAGGATGCGCGTAGACAAGGCGGCGTAGCTCAAGATGATCATGGAAACCCTCTTGTGAAGGGGCAGGGTTATGACTCTCTTGAAGCTGCGCATATTATGCCACATTCACTCACTCAGCTTAATGCAAGCAACCCACTAGTACGTGCTTTTACTTCTTACAACTCGTCCGCCTTTACTCATTGCCATTCTTCTAGGACCCTTCTAGGGAAGCGGCACTGGCGATTCTTAATATGTTCGATAGTGGGGCTGCATTCCTAGTTGAAGGAACCGAAATCGATCGACCTCGTAATGCTCTAACCCTCACTCATAGGTTGCACGGCTTCTTCGGTGACTTCCAGATCTACTTCGAGCCCGTTGACCAAGAGCCGCATACATACCGAATCAATACCTTCATCCAAGACATCATGGAGTATGAGTTTCCCATCACTCGGACGCTCTACCTTACTGAATCACGAACCATTGATCCCCCTTCGCCCCGGCTACTCTCTATTCATAACGCCATTGCCCACATTCTTCATCTGTCTGCTGCAGGGGAATACATCGACAGAATACTGCAGGACCTAGAGGAACATGGCGTTCGGGAACATGGCTCTACTGAGCTGGACCGTTTCGTGAAGCTACGACTGAATGGCTGGTCAGTCAGCGAAGTCAATGGTTATCATACACGATAGGTTCAGAACGGAAATGATCGGACTGCGGTGAGTTGATTGTAGCTAGTTTAAAACAATTTGATTCTAAGACCCCCTATTCATAGTGAAGCTAGGAAAGACTCGAGGTGACACCGGCCCTAGATCCTCGTGCCAGGAGAGCTCAAGAGTCGGTGGCGTTCCAGACGGTATAGAAACGCTGTAGATCGAATGCCGCCGGCGGGTGTCCTCGTTCTAGCCATTTCGAATGCGGTGGGCCGACGTCGTCGATTCGGACATACTCGCCTCCCGACGCTATTAGAGCCGAGGGTCATTTTCCTTCTCCTTCAAGTATGCATCAAACTGCTCCATCTTTGTCTCGACAAACCGTTCCATCTCCTTCACGTCCAACATCTCCCTACCCTTCCCGTCGTCCAGTGCCTTCCAATAGACGACATCGGCATCAATGCTCGTCCTCATCGCGTAGTTGAACCAGAAACGGCCGGTGCGCCACGACTCGCGCATCCGAGAGGACAAGCGGACCGGCGGCTCATCTTCATCGAGCGGCGAAACCGCTGCCTCGGCTCGCTCCATTTCGTGGATGAAAAGCTCCATCTGAGGTACGAAGAGCTTCTCGAAGCTAGTCTTGTCGTCGCGATCGAGCCAGCAGTGCGGCGACGCCAATAGTAGCCAAGAGGGTACGTCGTGCAGGTACTGGGCCGGCATGGCGTTGGTGAATTCGAAGTCGAGTACGGCGGTGATCTGGAGCGTGTTAGGGTCGGCGAGCATGTTGAAAGGGCCAATGTCGTCGCTGAAGAGCCTGAAAGAGAGGCCGTCGTCGACGCAGTACTTCGGAATCAACTGTGCGAGGCGGCGACGGGCGATAAACCTTTGACGGGCGTCTTCCTTGCTTTCGCAGATGTTCCGTTGGGTGCATAGATGCGTCCATAGCTCGTCAGCCCGCTGCCTGAAGAATTCGCTGCAGCGGTCAAACGGCCCGGAGGGGAGCATGTGGACGGGGAAACCGGTGTCAGCCACGAGCTCGTTCATATCGTAAGTCATGGGGCGTCCGGTGACGGCCCACCTGCCCAAGTCATTAGATATTGCGCCGATGCTCGGGAACCGCAGCCGGGAGAACTGCAGCATATAGTCGGCAATCTGGCTGTAGACGAGCTCGAGCTTCTTTTGGTCAATCCCAGGGTCGAGTATTAACGGGTCTTGATCGCTCTCTGTCGGCTCCTTTTGAAGATCGTCTAGGCAAACCCCATCCATAAAGTCCATGAGTATGAAAGGCGCTAGCTATCGCGGGCTGTTCTCGGCCGGGCCCCAGGAGTACACATGGGGAAGTGGAATGGTGGTATGCTCACGAAGGTAGCTAAGAACCATAACTTCGTTCTTAACCTTCTCGGCACTCCATGGCGAGTATGTGCGGCCGGGAATGGGGAATCGAATGAACACTGAGCGAGGTCTGCCGTCGTCGCCGCCTCCTTCAGGACGCTTGATAACATAGCCGATATTAAACGAGCCTTTCAACCAGCGATGGTATTGCCCAGCTCCCTCCCATCCCAGAAGGTCATTAACAAAGGCCACGATATCGTCTCTTGCCGCCTGGAATTTCCTGATGAACTGTCGGTGCTCACCATCGTTGTTGGCCCGAAGGATCTCGTCGCAGTATCCCATTTTCTTTGTCAGTTCAGCGGTTGGGCTATGAGGAAGGGCTAGAAACGAATGCGTAGATGGATCAGATAATATCTTCCTTAGCAGACAGGGAAAAGGGGATGCTAAAGCAAAGATGGCGTTAATAGGACCGCTGCAAGTCTTTTTGGAATGATGACGATGGCGATAATGGTGAGAGCGATTGTAGTGGTGTTGATGACGACAAACTCCGTTGGCGAAGAAGGAATATCAGAAAGAGGAAGTTGGGTAAGGTGAGACGGGCTGGGAAGTTGAGAGAGGATCCTCCAGCTTATGTTATACGGCAGATACGTACATTCAAACTAGCATGACAGGGGCTTGCCCACTAAGTTTCCTGTTTTAGATAAGATGGGCGGGCTGTGGGGGCACGGCGCACTACCGAAGAGTCCTTTGTGAATTGCGGTTTAGCTGAGAAGGGGCGTCTTTCTTTTCTCGGGACTAATTAGCCCTTTATATTTTTTTATTTTTACATCCCGACATTGGAAGGCACAACCAGCAAGCCCAATCAAACCAGCATCTTTCTGCTCCTTTCCCCTCCTCCTATTCCCATCCTCGACGGGCCCATATGACAACCCAGAAAACTAGGCAACAAACTCCAAAGATGAAATGCAAAAACACTATAGCGGACTTCTCCACTCAAAACCAGCAAATCGTCATACACACTATTGCGCCGCCTGTCACAACGCCGACACCGACTCGCCGTAGCAACTCGCAACAAGCGCCTTGTCGTGCCCTGCAAGCGGGATTGCTGTGTTAGGAAGTCAAAATGCGTCCAACGAATCTGCTGTGGAAGAGTGGCTATTACTTATCTTGGTGAGAACACACCTGACAGCGTCCCCTTAAGCGTCCCGGCCGCCGCCGCCGCAACGACGTCTCTGGCTATCACGGGCAGCATCTTCCATGATTTTCCTATCGGCTTCCTCCTTGGCTTTCCGCTCCTCCTCTTCCTTACGCCTCTTCTCGCACCGGAGGAGGCTGCCATCTGCCCAGGTTTTGCCTTTTGCGCGGCTTGGTGCAGAAATCCGCCGGTCGTGACAAGGTCCCGCAGTTCATCGACTCGTCAACCTGCCCATACCGTTGCTGCCTAGACTTGCCCGGCATGAGGGGCCAACTTCAGGCCGAGCCCAGACTTTGATGCTAGTGCATGCATTCGATGTCAGCCTCGACAGGGCGCCAAAGACGGAGGTGTGTTTGCGATGGTTCAGAGGTTCCATATGTCACCACTCCTCAATCCAGCGTTCCCTACACATATACGAAGTGATACGAGCGATGATGAGTCGGAGTCGCCTCCGCTCAAACGCCGTAGAGCCTCCCGATCTCAGGCTGGTCGCACCAAGCGATTTGTAGCTAGTCGAGCTCCATTCACGCTCGCCGAGGACCGTCTCATTGTTGAGCTGAAGGTAGGGAAGGAGAAACTCTCCCGGTTGGACATTCACAAACGACTTAACACCGGCTTCCCTGCCCGGACTTTGAATACTCTCCAGGTGCACTACTGAACGAAGCTGAAGCGTCGTGGAACATCTGCTGCTGAAAGCAGGTCAAACCGCCATCGAGAATGAAGAATCGCATCCCCATCAGGTGGACTTGGGGGGCACGACATTTACCGCGGGAAACCCGATGCTCCCGGTCGACCCGGCGCTCTGGGTCACCTGAGGGTTGTAGAGAATGCTTTCGCAGCAACGCCCTTTGGTTATCCTAGAGGACACGTAGCACGCTGCAGGAACCTTCCAGTGTGATCCTGTTTGCTACTTTATCTGCTTCAAACGCGCCAATTCCCCTTGCTCAGCCCGCATGCGGTACCAAGCCGATTACTTATGGTTTAAGCTGGCCACGGCAAGTGTATTGTGACCTGGTCCCCCTTCTCCAAGTGGATTGTTCCATGCGAGCACCTTCACTCAAACCCCCCGGCATCTGCGTAACATAGACATTCACGACTTTTAAATACAGGCCCAGTAACCGCTATACAACCGAGACTTACAGACCTTGCTTATATCAGTGTTAATTGTCAGTAACTAGGGAGCTTTCGCAAGCTCATGTTTGATCCATCCCACTAACCCGCCCTTTGCGATAATCTCCTGCAGGTTCTCAGAGAACTCTCCAACCTTCTCCTCCCAGACCTCTCCATTCTCTCCCTCCTGAACCTTAATAACGCTCCGCGCAATATCCCATGTTAGGGTCCAGCCTGTACGTCGGGTAGGTATTTTGCTTGTTTGGGGGAATACTGTACGGAGACGCTCCACTAAACGTGGTAGTTCCAGGCAAGGCAACGCATTATTGATGCCGTTCCGGACAAAGATGTTAGAGAAGCTGCCCGCAACGACAAGTGGGATTTCCTTGGCGAGAAGAGCCGTTGCGGCTTGCTCTCTCGAGGAACCGCACCCGAAATTAAATCCAGAGACGAGAATGTCGTTGGGCTTTGCGATTGATCTGAACTCAGGGTCATAGTTCTCCATGCAAACCGCTGCCATGCCTTCCGTCGTCATATCGTCTTGATACGTATACTTGCCAGCATACATATTATCGCTGTCTAGGTTGTCAGCATCAGCGAATACAATCTCACCGCTGATATTTGTGGGAAAACCCGGGAGAATTTTTGTGGCTGGCTGTGCGGCGTTATCGTCGGTAGGAGCAGCCGTCTGAACTCTGTCGATGAGAGACTCGAGTTGCTCAAGAGCATGGCTGAGTTTGCTGTCGGTAGTCTCGGGTTCTCCCGTGCCGTAACCGTATTCTACGCCAGAATAGTTCTCCGGCACCTTGTACGTGCCAGGACCTGATAAAACGCCATTCAGGACGCTCGCAGCTACAACCTCGGGGCTACCAAGATAGGCATGCGCAACTTGTCGCCATTAGTGCTCTGAAAGGGGCAACAATCATTGGAAAACACAACAGAAGGACAACATACGTCTTGACCCGAGCCGCCCCTTGAAGTTCCGATTTGATGCGGAAATTCCACACTCGCCATCCTCCAGCAGGCCCGTTCCCTTTGTATGAAGAGTTAACAGACATGTTGATACGAGGAGCGGCGAGTACTCACAAGTCCGATACACGGGCCGCAAGAAGGTGGGAGCACAATAGCTCCAGCCTCAACCAAGGTCTGCCAGCTACCTTCATCCTCGGCGATGGATTGTTCCCTGGCTGAAGCTGCTGCAATGTACAGCTTGACTCCATCTGCAACCTTTGGGATGCTACCGCCATTGGCCTTCGCGGCATCTTGAAACACGTTTGCTGCGGCCTTGAGATCTGAGCTTCGCGAGTTGGTGCAGCTCACAATATAGCCCTTGTCGACCTTGATCTTTTCTGGAGCAAGATCGTGCAGGGGGGTTGAGACTTTGACTGAGTTCGGACCAGAGATGTAAGGCGACAAAGTGGAGAGATTAAGATAGAGTTTCTTCGCATAATGCGCTCCGGGATCAGCTCGAGGAGGGTTGGCAAAAAGCTCGTCAACCATTTCGTGCGTGATTCGCTGTCGAGTGGTTTGATCCTCTAGCATTACTGCCTCTGTAGCTTTGTATCGAAGCCAACGCTTCAGTGTTTCATCTATCGGAAACTACACATGGAAAATTAGATAACGTAGACTGTAGGTACATAGATACCATACCATTGCAGACGTTGCAGACCATTCAGTCGACATGTTACTAATTGTCAATCTGTCGTCCATGGAGATGCTAGCCATGGTCTCCCCTGATCCCACGAATTCGACGCTGTGGTTCAGCACATCCATTGGAAAGAGCCCGCAGAGCGCAATGATGACATCTTTGCCGCGAACGCCTGGGGGAAGTGTACCGAGGAGGTTCACCTGGACAATTGGGGGACACTGGAACCAGCTCTTTCCAGTAGCGAAAATCCCAGCGGCGTCGGTGCGTACCAAGGCAACACCTAGGCTTCCCAGGGCTCCATACATGTTACTATGGCTGTCAGATCCAACGCACAATGTGCCTGGCCAAACAAAAAGTTCTTCAACCTAGGCATCTGTCAGCAGACTGGAGGTTCTCGGAAAGGATCCGGCATCGAGGAGCTTGCCATGACCTGGTGGCCGATCCCATGACCTGCGCCAAAGAAGTTGACGCCGTGCTTCTTTGCGAACTGTTCTATCTGTTCGTACTTCTTCAAGTTACTGGGGCTCTTGTTTTGTACATCGTGATCGAGGGCAAAGACTAGCTGAGCGGGATCCTTGATCTTGGTAGCGCCTGTGCTCATGAACCTCATGGCCACAGGCCAAGTGTTATCGTGCGTCAGGCATCTGTGAGGCTGAATTTGTACATAGTCTCCGCTTCGAACCTTCTTTCCCTCCGGAACACCAACGGAATAGCGTTGCAGGATCTTCTCCGTCAGCGTTTGCGGTGTCTCCTCCTTCTTCCCGGGGGTACTGCTAGGCAAAGTTTGTCCTTGTGGGCTTGTGCGACGACATGGGCGAAAAGTCGTAAAAGAGCGGTGAAACCAGGGTTCGTGAAGGCGCGCGCGCAGGAGGCTTCGGTATTGGCTGGCATAGAGGATCGGTCGAGCGACAGAGCTGGCAGCGGCGACCTGCCCAAGAAGGAGAGATGAGTATCTAGCGGATGTATTGAACCCCTAAGGAAAGACTGATATAAAAACATCACTTACCGCTCTCCGCGACATCTTGTTCAAAGCGCAATACACTGCACGTTTGTAATGATGGAGTTGTGGACGAGAATAGAGAGGGTCGGACACGTAGATGACAGGTTCGGCTTGACCCTAAGCTCAAGCGCGGAGAAATTCAGATGTCGAGAGACGCAGCCTGAAAGAAATTTTCTAGACCAATTAGGCGCACCAATTTGTAAGGTGGGATGATTACCTAATTATTGATAGCTATTCCAGATTAGGAGATGGGGGGTCAACTTAAGCTATCACGTGATACACACAGCTTTGCCTGCTGGAAATCATTAGTCCCACTACACTTGGCGCTGTCACCAGAGGAAACCTCATGTCAATGCGTAAGCGTCACCACGCTTTCTAGTATGAACACCAGACCATATCCATTGGAACAGATTCTTTCATCCCTCGAGGCCCTGCTTCACTTTGTTTCCTTCAGGAGACAGACCAGGAAGGCATGGCCATAAAAGCCCCGAAGAGGTCGCAAGGACCTAGAGCACAAAAACGCCGGTACCCTTGCCCCTTGGCGAAGGAGTACCATTGCAAGAAAACGCACGCCTGAGCCGCCACAGCCCGAGACCACGCGAACTCACACCTCAGCACTCGCTTTCCTTGTCCAGCAGGTAAGGATTTGGGTTCAGCGCTGCGGCCTAACAGGCTCAGACAAATTCTCTACTTGCAACACAGAAGGCTGCGATCACCCCTGTGCTTACGGTTCTACGGCTTGTGATCTTCATCTGCCGAATCTCATGGCGATTCAGCACCAAATCGAGGCACAGAAGACCAATCTTCAACCCGCCAGGAAGGTTTTCAGTTCCAGACTTCAGCATGAATGGCACTGTCCATCTACTTATCACCAAGTTCGCCGGCTCATCACAGAAATTTCTCAGGGCAAACGTCCTAGATCTGACTTGATCGTCCTCGACAACGAGTTTTCAGGAGCGACAAAGCAGCTATGGGAGTTTGGCATCATCGAGCAAGTTTCTGGAAAAACATTAGTCAATACAACCATCAAGCACGACAATGGACTCGAGCATGATGGGCCAGCAGCTGCACGAGGGTCTACTTTCAAGAGCACCGCGAGTCGGGTACAGGCCAGCAAGATCTTCTTTCAATCGCGAATGAATATCGAGCACATGGACGTGCACCAAGTTGCAGCAAAGTTGAAGGACATCGGGATGCGGCCTAAGACACTGGTCCTGGCGTGGCATCTTCATGCTGCCGATTTGCAGATCTTGAGAAACTTCCTCGAGTCCGCTGGCTATTACGGTATTCTACCTCCAGACGACCACTGCTTTCCAATGGTTGCAGTGCTTCGGCCAAACTTGCCTAAAGTTGGGAAGAAGCAATTTCCAATGCGACTCGACATGCTGTTCCCACTGATGTTTCCGAATCATCGGCTGGTCGGATTGAACCACGAGGCACTCATTAATTGCCAGCAAACGCGCCTGATCTGCCTGGCGTTTAAGCAACTCTGCAGACCGGTTGAGGAGCGACAGACACAATGGCAGCCAGTCATTGACAAGAAGCCCTTACAGGCATCAATTCAGGACTGGTTAATCAAGAGATCTCCAGTCAAGGAGGGTGAGTACCTGCATACTTACCTCTGATCTCACACTAACTAGTGTTACAGCGAAAGTCGGCAGCGACCCCGAGGCGTCTCCATGATGGAGGAAGTACTCCGTGGACCTTATGAACATGGCGCCTAAATCGGTCCAAGTGCTGAAATTTAATCTCGGTGCATTTGGGGTGATGACACCTTATCAGCTCACCACGCCTTTCAGCGCGCTCCCGCTCTTCTAGGTGGGCATCGTCAAAGTGGTCGTTCCTAACGGTGGATCGACAATAACGAAATGTCCGCTCCCGAAGAGTCATGCTTTCGTCGCCAATGCAATCTGGACATTGGTTCGTGTCTAGAAGGAGCGGAAAGGTATCTCCGAACCGGATCCGGCGCCCCACCTAGTGGTGAGTACCATAGCGCGCAAGGGGTTTTTTTTTTTCGACATGCTGTTGAGAGCCTGACAGCCGTAGGATAGCTGTTTAATTTGGCCGATAGCTATTGAATTTGGTTAATTGCTTTACTTTCTACTGATTGATGTTCTTTCCTTTAGAGAGTAGCTATATATTAAAGATCTATCTTATAGTAATAGCTATTTAAAGGGAATTAAGATTAATAATTAAAAGGCTGTTAACTATACTAACCTCTATTAGCTATATAAACTTTTATTAAGCTCTAAATACTAAAATATCTATTAAGAGTATAATAAGTATTCTTAAGCTAAGTAAATACTTTTATATTAAATATCTTTTAATTATTTATAATATTTATCTTATTACTCTTATCTTTATTTACCTTTACCTTTTACCTTTACTTATATAAATTAAATTAACTTACTTATTTTTATAATTATATATATAAATACTATAATTAAATAAGTTATAGATTTATAAATTATAATTATACTTATAATTATAAATACTTATTTAATTCTTAATTTTAAAGAATTTAATTTATTTTTTCTTAAGTTTTAAGAAATTAATACTCTAAAGAAAGCTTTTTTTTTAGCTCTTAAAGCTTATAATAGCTTATAAAAGCCTATAGTAATCTATAGTACTAAGTAATAATAGCTAATAGCTATAAATAGTAATAGCTATTCTTAATAGCTATTAATAGCCTTTAACTTATTTATATAAATAGATTTCTATAACCTTAATAAATAGTCTTATTAATAGAAATATATATTTTTAAGCTATTAAAGTAGATGGATTTTTACTACTTAATAGCTATTAGGCAAGCTATTATATTAAGGAGAGCCTATCTAGCGAAATCTCTATCGAGGCTTAAATTCTCTATCGGGGCTAGAAATCTATCTAGAGCTCTGTCCAGCCTCCGTCCAGAAACGCCCCTGTGCACCTAGGTAAGTCCTCTCGCCCTATAGGCTGTGCCTGGGAACATAAGAAAAGCTTACCGTTTGTTACACCGTTGGCTGTTCCCCTCCGAAAGTACTTCGTGGTCCAGTGTCGCTCGTGCCCTATCTCGAGGGTTTGTTCCTTCAGGTTATCTCTGAGAGTGTGATAGCGCATTCGGAAGACTGGAACCTTCAGCATCGATCGCTTCCACCGTAGAGGGGTACATTGTGTGGCGCCCCAGGTCCCCAGGTGGAACACGCGCGACGCGCCTGTGAGATGCTCTGAATCGAAAGTATTATCGTGTAAGGCGATGGCGATGATGATGTTGATGGGATAAATGACCAGGACCTTTGTGGTTCTAAGCCAAAAGACGGTCCTGGTACGTAGGGTTAGGCGTCGTTCTCCGACGCGAAGCGCACGGGATCTACGGTTTCGGCTGATTGTCCGCGCCTTTGTGATGCGTAAACCTGATCGCCATCGCAGGGAGAAAACGGACCGTAATGGGATGGCGCGCAACCATTAGCAATACGTCCTCGTAGCAGAGGGACCTAGAGCGCCCACGTTGCACGGGCTCCTGCTCGAGAAGTTCGCTGACTCGTTTTGAAAAGACGTCTAGCGGCGGCTCCTCGTCGTGGGCAGCTTTATTGGGAAGCGTGACGGCTTGCTGGTGGAAAAGCTTCTTTGTACTGTCTGGTTCCTTCTTTTCGCCTTCTACCCGCTCAGCGGCGCGAGCACCGGTATAAAACAGGAGCAAATAGCAACCCCACAGATTAATACGGTGCCTCTCGGTGCTAAATATGCTACTATCATACGCGATATTAAAGATTAGAAGGCCATCCACCTCCCTCGCTCCGACGACAGGCTTATCGGGGTTCGGGTGACAATATCCAAAGCATCGGACTAGTACGATATCGTAGTACTCCGAGTGTGTTAGCCAGCTTGAATCAGCCGAGTGAGAATATAGGAGTATAGGTGGTTAAAAGGGTGGTCCGGCCACTATATTGATGGCTTGGTGATAATAGTGATCAGGGAAAGGTTCGGGAGACCCCTCCCCGGCCTTGAGGAAGGCCTCTTGTACCGGTACCTTCGCTCCTTCCAATAGAGTGGCGCAACAGCCCTACCTTGTACAGTTTTTTGTAATCGTTTCGGTCCACGTAACGACCAGTGACTGAAGTGTACAGCTCCGAGAACTGACGAATATACCCCTTGGATGAGCCCGTCGATTTGAGCTTTGAAATTTCGCCGACAAAGAGCAAAAAGTCCATCATCATTTCGCGGGTAAGGTTTTAGAGTAGCGACTTCCAGTCCTCATCGTCCTTCACTTTCGAGCGAAGCCTCCAGTCTTTATTGTCCTTCATCTTGAAGCAGTATCTACCAGACAAATAAGGTCAGCCACAGTTGGGATGCGAGCGTCCGGAGTATCTCACTGCTGCCATTTCCCTTGCATTCCACCGACATTAATCCGTGTTGCTGTTGAATAGTTCGGCCTTATAAAGTGGACGCCCTCTAGCTGCTTGCAGTGCACAGCGTGCTCCTCTATTGATAGCGGAACTGGTCGAGTCGATGCTCTCTTCTCTACTTCCTGGGTAGCAAAGTGGTCGAGGAATTCGTCAACATGGCTGGAGGGGGCATTCATGCCTGGGCTAGCGACAATAGTCGCTGTTCGCTGGGACGTCATTCCGGATTAGAGGCCATGGAAGAACGACGACGAGGGGAGACGATTCCAAGCCAGGGCTGTTTCGATGCTGGGACGGGGACTGACGAGAGGAGAGAGCGAGGAAACTGCGACCAAAGCGGTGCCGTCGTCGTCGCGCTGTCGATAGGGAGGCTGAGGGAGAACCGCAGAGATGGTAGCAGGGGGGCGGCCCTATTGCGATGGGCGAGTTTTGAATTAAATAGGCCATGGTAGCGTAAGAGTGTTTAGGCCTTGGTCGCAGAGGATGGATGCATTGGGCCAAAAGTGAACGCTCTCTCGAAAATGGAATCGAGGTGAGAGGAGTCAGAAGGGACCCGACACCTGGACCCTGCGACCAGGGAACCGGCGCGGGGGCAGGCGAGCCAGCAAGGTATATAGTACCTGCCTCACGACCATGTGTCGCTGGCCTCCTGTACTGCCCGTGCCTGCTAAAATGGCAGTACTTTCCGCTAAATCAAGCGGCTCTAGCAGCGCTTTCTCGGTTTAAGTAGTAAATCTTTAGTAAAAGATAATAATATATTTAGGTAATATTTAATCTATCTTATTATTATTTAAAGAGATATTTCTTATTAATAATAACTTTACTATTATTAAGTAGCTATATTTTATTATTTAGCTAATAATACTTTATTACTTCTTATCTTAAATATTAAAGTTTATACCTCTTTTTAATAAAGAAAATATAATCTCTATATACCTATTAGTAATAGTATATAGTAATAATAACTATTTATTATTATCCTAAGTATTTAAGTTTTACTCTTCCCTTTAGTAAAAGAAATATAATTACTTTATACTTTCTTATAGCTATAGATATTAATAATATTTATTCTATCTTATCTTAAGAGTAAATATTAACTTTCTTATTTAAGAGTAGAGAAATATTACTATATATCTTTCTTTAGCTATATAGGAAAGAGGTATATACCCTTCCTTATCTCTAGAGTCTATCTTAATAACCTTCTTAAGTAGAAGTCTAGCTATATTAGCATACCCTACTTTTGCAGCCTATATAAGGGGCGTTTATTGAGACTTATCTTTAAGACCTAGGTTAGCACCCTACTCTAGAAGCAGCTTAACCTCCCTAGCATTCCCTTCTTCTATAGCCCACTTGAGACGGTCTTTATCGGATCTAATTATAGTGTTCCTAGTGGCTACGGCAGCGGGGAGGGTTAGGCCATTGGGGATGGGAGACGGGTATAGTATTGTCGAGGGATGAAAGGGCAATTTATCTATTCCATAGGGAATGAGGGGTAATAAGTTTCAATATCATTTCCCGAAGTCTGGGGCTGCTTGACCTACAAATCTGGAAAGTCGCTACGATAAAGTGCCGACGCTAGTGCCCTCAATTCAGCTGTTCAGGGTCCTCGGAGTAGTCTTATCTTCACCCGGTATGTGTGGGGCTGACATCTTGAGGTGGAGAACTTTTGGTGTCTAAATCAAAGTGACCGAAGACAGCCAGCTGGATAGATGGTGAGTGAGTGTGGGACTGCATTGCATTTACGGTGTTTTGTCCAGAAATGGCTAAGGTGGGTTACCTTGATAACCAAGTGCGTTGAGGAGGTCGAGAACAGTCCCACAGGCCATCAGATGCGGCCTGCCTGCTTGGGAGCATTTCCATGAGCTTTTCGATCAACGACTCTTTTCCATTCATCCCGTAACGTTTTGCATTCGAGCATTTGTTCCCTACGACGTCCTGATGGGGTACAACGGCCGCCAAGCATACATGCCCCCAACCGTCGATCCACACGCCCTGCGACATGACTATGACATGTGTTGCACCGAGAACATGGCAGCTCAACTGCCCCTTGTGGAACTCGCCTCCGAGCACAAGAAGGACGGCCACGCCCGGGACAAACACGCCCTTTAGCTTAAGGAGCGAACTCTCCACGTCGCCAACTTCGGCACTGATGGATCCTGGCGCTGGTGTGGCAGGCGACCCATCTGAAAGATTGCGGTCAACCCACAACAAAGGTCAGTCCAGTGAGCAGAACGACACGGCAGGGCAAGCAGAAGCGATGGATGAAAGAGTGTATAAGCGAACGCACTACCTGCTGTTGAAAACCCACCCTAGTTCACTTGCTCGTCAACGTTTGGGGGTTGGCATCGATACCATGACTAGATCTATCAAACTTCCAAAAACTCAAAGATCTTTCCCACGGCCATATCGTCACCCTCCACCGTCCCGCTCAGCTCCGGGGTCACCCAGCCATCCGTCCATCCGCCGCCAAAGTCAATGATCCAGGCATCGTCAGTGTCGCGGTGAATCAGCACGTTTGAGGCCTTGCCATCGCCCCACACGACCCCGATTTGATGCAACACATGGACAGTCTCCTGGACCTGCAAAGCCCACTTCTTCCGACGGTCCTTTGCGACCTCGGACACGGCCTCGATGCTTCCAAGTGTCGATAGCTCCCAGGTGGCCGAAACCGGGATAAAGTCCGCCACAAAGCCGACGGCTCTCTTGTCGGCAGATACTTCGATTAGACCGAGGAGTTTCGGGACGCGGATGGTGGTTGCGTATGGGGAGGTGGTGATCTTCCAGAGGCATTCGAGCTCCCTTTGCGCGGCCTCCGGGCATTTGCTGTCTCCCGCCTTGGAGCACATCTCTTTCCCGTCAACCGCCACACGCGCAATGTAGCCGTTGTAGAGAATGTTCTCGAGGACTTGAATATTCTTGGTGGAGAATCTTGGTAGATTGAAGTCCCGACCAACTTTGAGTTGGAATGGGTGGCCAAAACCATTGCTTTCACTGCGAATCAGCTCCGCCTTGCCGCCCAGAGTGCGAAAGCAAAAGGCGAATTCGTCTGGAAAGAGGAGCGTATGAAGACTGGTCGAGGTGAGCGTAGGCGGTGGGGCGATTTGGTCAAAAGTTGACCTTCCCGCCTCAACGATGGCATCCAGGATCTCATCTGAAAGCGTGTCGGCTTCATCGTCATCCTCAGCATCGCAAGCGACGTTGTACCTCTCGATGAATGAATTCTCGATCGGAGGGAGAGCCGTGCCCGGAGGAGACTCAGACTTGTGGAGGTGAACGACAAGGCGTGCACTGTTCCAGCGGACGTACAGGGAGACTTGCTCACGGCATCCGCTTGATATTTCTTCGAGGTGATGGGTGCTCATCAATTTGCCGGCTTTTGGATGACCCAAAAGGTGCGAAGCTGGCTCGCGGTGCGGAAAGGTTAGGGAACCGGGAGAGGCGGGTGGAGTTTAAAGTGACCTGCGAATCACAGGCCGGAAGCTAATAGCATTAGTACGGAAGGCTATAGGGACCGATGTGCTAAAAATTATTTTTAAGCACTTTTTCTTACTATATTAACCCTAACTATATACTATAAGTCCTTTTAATAGTATATAATCTTATATATTATATTAAGGTAAAATACTTTATAATAAGGGAGAAACTATTAAGCTTTAATACTATAGAGTTTAAGTATAGCTATAAACTATTATATATAATTATATTTTATATTCTATATTACTTTTACTATAAATATATCTTTACTTATTTTAATACTAGTTTACTCTATAGATTATAGCTACTATATAGATATTTTTAAAAAATTTATTAAGGCCTTTTTCTATCTAAGCTATATATAATAGCTTCTTATAATCTTATTTTTAATTACTCTTTTAGTTTTAATCTTTATTAATATAATACTTAATTTATCTCTTACTTAAGTAAAGCTATAAAGTAATATAATAATAATTCCTTTTATATAAACCTAATTAAAACCTAATACTTACTAAATTATAATTATATTAGCTATTAAGAGTTAGATAAGGAGTATTATATTTATAAGTAATATAATTATAAAAGTTATTAATTATTATTATTATTATATTTATATACTATAGACCTAGAAGGTAGATAGTACTTTTACTCTATATAGATATAGGAAAAACTAGGTAGATAAAAACCTATATCCTATCTATAGTAGGCCTATATTAGGCTCTTTATACTATTACTATATATAAGTAAATAGTCCTTTATACTAGAACTAGAATTATCTTAGTTTCCTATAGTTAGGGAAAAAACCCTAATAGAGAGTAAAAAGAGAGGAAAAAGTTACTTAGAGTAGGCTTATATTAGTTATATAGTAGAAGTATACTAGTAGCTAAGGTATAGGACCTTTATATAGTTATAGTTATAGTTAGAGACCTAGATTTAAGTAGGTAGGTTTAGTTAATAGTAGGTTAGCTATATAGTACTAAGCTACTAGTAGCTAGTAGCTAAAGGTTTAAGTTTTAAGTAGGTAGATTTAGCTATTAGTAGGTTAGTTATCTAGTGCTTAGCTATTAGTAGCTAGTAGTTAGTATAAGCCTAGGGCTCTATAGCTATTAATAGCTACTAGTTACTACTCTAGATTTTAGTATTTAGTCTTTTCGCTTAGCTTATAATACCTTCCTTTCTCTTTTCTTTCTTTAATAACTTCTATAAGTCTTTTTATCTTTAGATCCTAGCTATACCTATAGTAGCTATAAGTCTTAATTACTAAGCTAATATCCTTTCCTTTTCTAGGATTACTAATATATATATCTACTTAATTTAGTATTATTAGTATTATAGCTTTACTATAGTCTTATTACTATAATAACTAACTTCTTATAGCTAAAAATAATAATAATAATAATAATAATAATAATAATAATAATAATAAACCTAGTATAGATCCTAGGTAAAAAAGGTATAATAATTATTACTAATATCTCTATAAATAGATACTAATAATAATAATACTAGTAATACTTATAAGTTTCTCTTAATATAATCCTAATATATAATTATACTAATCCTTAGTAAGTAAAGAGAAAGGCTAGGGTAAAGGGTATAGCTACTTTAGGAGATAGGTTTCCTAGTAAGGCTCTTATTACTACCCTTATAATTATAGCTATAAGGGTAGTATAGGATATCTCTTATTCTATATATATTATATAGATAGATAAAGATAGTACTATAGATCTTTATTAAAACTAAGCTAATATAATAGTAAGTAACTATATAGCTTATATATATATATATAAAATCTATAAGTCTTTACTATTTATTACTATTATAGCTACCTAAGCCTTAATAGTAGCTTTCCTATATAAGAAAGGTATTAATACTATAAGTATAAATTAGTTTTATTATATAATATTATATAATACTAACTAAAGTATAAGAGAAGCTTAAGAAGCTTAAGAATACTACCCTAAGGGCTAAGAACTAAGCTCCTAAGTAACTATATATTATACCTATAGTAATAACTATAGGCCTATTAATTAATTAGCTTAATAAGTTAGTTAGTAAGGTTAATTATATTACTAAAGTACTTAAGTACTTTAAAGGTATATTAAGTCTAGCTCTTACCTACCTAGGTAGTATCCTTAAGTTAATTAAGTCCTTAGAACTTAAGGAATATAATAAGGAGAATAATTAGAAGGAATAAGATTAGGAATAAGATTAAAAGGTAGGAAAAAAAGGTATAGGATTAAGGTATATTTATAGTTTAGTATAGGCTAGTTTTTTTACTCTTTATAGCTTTTTTCTAAGTATATTTTATCTTTTCCTAAGAAAGGGTAAGAAATACTTAGTATAGGTATACTATAGGTTTAGCTAGTACTTATAAACTTAAGCTATATACTTCTTAAGCTTATACTTTACTTTTACTTTATAATTATAATTACTATAGATTTAGAGAGTAAGCTTATAATATAAGATAAGATATAAGTAAAGGAATTAATAAGTAATTAATTAAGCTATTTTATAGTTTAATAGTTACTACTTAAGTTTATATAGATTTTATAGTAGGTTTATAAAAAGGCTATATTTTTTAGTAAATCTTTAGTAGAAAATAATAATATATTTAAGTATTTCTTTACTATTTCTATATAGGTAAAGTAGTAAGGGTATATTAAATATATATTAAGAGAAAAAAAAGTTTTTTAAATTAATTTTCCTAGTCCTTAGCTATATAAGTAATAAGCTTTAGTACTTATTAAGATCTTAGTATAAATATAATACCTTTTTATTATTAGAAGGAGAGTAAGCTTTTACTAGCTTAAGATAATTTATTCTATAGTATTCTCTTACTATATCTTAAAGTTAAGTTTAATATATAGTCTACTTAGATTAAGTATAAGCTTTAATTTTAGTAAAGGTTAGTACTTACCTTATATATAGAAGCTAGCTTCTTAGCTAGTTTTTTATTTTTTCCCTTAAAGAATCCTTAGTTAGTTAGATTTAGTAATTTCTTTAATAAGCTTATTAATATTATTTAGAATAGATATAAGTTAGATTCCCTTTACTATTACTATAAAGATTAGGGAGAATAAGACTATATTATTATTAAAGGCTTTAGTAACCTAATCCTTAGTATAGAGAGCTTATACTTTATTAATAATAAGGAAAGTAAGGATTATATTACTACTAAAGAGCTTTTATATTATAATAATACTAAAGTTACTATAAGCTTAGTTTACTATTACTATAATATCTTTTAGGGTTTAGTTACTAATATTAGAAAGAGTATTTTTAGTTTAGATAGTAACTTTATATTTAATATAACTTTAGGTTATTTATTTAGAGCCTCTATAGTTTAGGGTTATAAGGTTTTATACTATAACTAATATATATAATAGTTAATTTCTTTTATAGTTATTAGTTCTAGTAAGGGCTATCTTAATAACTAAAGTAAGGGTATTAGTAATATTTAAGGTAATTTACTCTTTAAGGCTTACTTCTAGATTATATAAAGTATTCTTTTTATAGGAAGTATATATCTATATCTTATATATAGTACTATAGGATTAGATAATATTCTAAACTTATTTAAGGAGGTTAGGAAGGATAATTCTAGTAATAGTATTATATACTTTACTTTCTAGGTTATTAACTAGTATCCTACTAGTTTTTATATTAGGTTTATTACTTTTACTTAGTATATATTAGCTAATTCCTACTAAGGGGTTATATTAGCTTTAGTTAAGGCTATATACTCCTAAGTTAATAGTTATTAATAGTATATTAATATTATTACTATAGCCTTAATATACTATTAAATCTTAAGTAATATATATATAAGGATTTTAAATCTAGTATTAGAATATATTTTAGAGGTAGGTTAGTAGTATAGTAAGTAAAAACTAGGAATTTATAAAAAGGTTAAAAGATAAAATATAAATAAATTAGTTAAAGAGTAACTTATTAATATATTAAGTAAGATATAATTATATATTATAATATAATATTAATAATAATAAAAGGAAAGAATAACTCTAGATATAGTTTTTTATTAATATTAACTATATAAAAAAAAAGGTTAAGGAAAATAGAGTATATATATAATAATATTATATTAATTAGTAAAATATAATTATTATTATTATTATATTTATATACTATAGACCTAGAAGGTAGATAGTACTTTTACTCTATATAGATATAGGAAAAACTAGATAGATAAAAACCTATATCCTATCTATAGTAAGCCTAGGTTAGGTCCCTTATACTATCGCTATATATAAGTAAATAATCCTTTATACTAGGACTAGAATTATCCTATTTCCTTATAGCTAGGGAAAAAGCCCTAATAGGAAGTAAAAAGGGAGGAAAAAGTTACCTAGAGCGGGCTTATATTAGTTATATAGTAGGAGCGTACTAGTAGCTAAGGTATAGGACCTCTATATAGTTATAGTTATAGTTAGAGATCTAGATTTAAGTAAGTAGGTTTAGTTAATAGTAGGTTAGCTATATAGTACTAAGCTACTAGTAGCTAGTAGCTAGAGGTCTAGGTTTTAAGTAAGTAGATTTAGCTATTAGTAGGTTAGTTATCTAGTGCTTAGCTATTAGTAGCTAGCGATTAGTATAGGCCTAAGGCTCTATAGCTATTAATAGCTACTAGCTATTACTTTAGATTCTAGTATTTAGTCTTTTTACTTAGCCTATAATACCTTCCTTTCTTTCTTCTTTCTTTAATAACTTCTATAAGTCTCTCTATCTTTAGATCCTAGCTATACCTATAGTAGCTATAAGTTTAAGTTACTAAGCTAATATCCTTTCCTCTTTTAGGATTACTAATATATATATTTACTTAGTTAAGTATTACTAGTATTATAACTTTACTATAGTTTTATTACTATAGTAGCTAACTTCTTATAGCTAAAGATAATAATAATAATAATAATAATAATAATAATAATAATAATAATAATAATAATAATAATAATAATAATAATATAGATCCTAGGTAAAAGAGGTATAATAATTATTACTAATATCTCTATAAGTAAATACTAATAATAATAATACTAATAATACTAGTAAGCTTCTCTTAATATAATCC
>JAZAVK010000252.1:0-28757 GCA_037954305.1 Neonectria magnoliae
AAAAAAAAAAAAAAAAAAAAGGGCAAGCACGATAGCGGAGCAGAAGGTGCAGCTGAAAGACTGGCTGGGAGTCCGGCAGTTGCGCCACAGCCGCCTGTCCCGGACCGTCAGCACTGAGCAACTTCTTACTTGGCCGGTAGAAATCTCTACTCCTCACGTGGGTCGGAAACTGAGACAAGTTGCCATCCATCTCGAGAGCTGCGCCTTTGGCGGATATTCACATACGAACGGCAAGCCAGCATCGCCACTGACACTGGTGGACGCCGGCGCAGAATAGCGTTCAGCACTATTGCGCTAGAAGCAGAACAGAAGTGTGCACTCATCAGCATGTGAAGATGTGAAGATGGTGGCCCTCCGTGCTCTACGCTGCATTCACTTCACCGGAGACCCCACGATTCATTCCCGGTCCCGCTTTCTTCAACTACCTACATCACCTCGCGTATCCTATCAACTACTCCGTGCCTAGCACCTAGATCCATGCCAGGCCTCGCAGGATCCCGCCCTCCAGCAGATCGGTCGTAAAGAGAACGACCGCCAGCCTATTCTTAGATGAGAGGCAAAGTCAGGGGCACCACCATCACGAGCGTGGATGATCTTGAGGCCCTCGATGAGTTCACGATGAGTATGAGTCTACGACGCAGTTGTGTGTGGAATGGGTGGCGTCTGCCCATCCCGTGTTGTTGCCTCTGTTTCTATCCTTAGGTACAAGAGAGCAGCCCGGGTGGATTACCTCGAGTCACGATTCGAATGCGGTCTTTCCAAACCCGCTGTTTATTCTCGGATGCGATGTTAGAGATGACAGTGCGTGATCTGTCAGACCACGAGGAGGAAGGGAGTTGGTCAGTCTCACTGTCCCATGCAAGTCCTTCAACGAGTCTACGTGTCCTTGAATTTCCCAGCTCGCTTCAGCTTTCGCTGTGGGAAGGTCTTGTGTGCACTTCTGTGAGGTCTCCTGCGCACCACTCAAAGGCGAGGAAAGGTCTTGAGTAAGCGGGAACTCGTGGGTCACCAATGACAATGGCTTTTCAGAGACAAAACAAGGGCGCAGCAACACCTACGTGGAGGGGAGAGCATCATCGCTGGCTGACACGATGGGCTGAATAACAACCACAAAGACAACAATAACCGGTCGGAGAGGGCGAGGTAGGTTTTTGATCATGCGCCAGTGTCCAAGCCATCCAGGACAAGGACAAAGCGATGGACAAGCAGTGGAGCAGCATTCAGCCATCCACAGCGCGCGCGGACGACGTATCCATCTCCTTGGTTCTCGACCTTTCGACTCTGGTACTAGACTGCGTGCTCGCGGGGCGTGATCGCTGGTATCACCATTCTTAGGGCTTCACGGTTTGATGAACCTGAACCTGTTCCGGGGTGCATGAAACAACGTAGGATTCCGTTTCTAGACGATAGACACGCCATGAGTTAAGGCGTCCTGCCCAAAAGGGCAACCAGGGACAGCACGGATACAGAAGAGTGCATGAAAGACGCAGAGACAGGCCGTCGTTGAAGCTCCCACGTTTCGAATGGGAGATCCCAGCCCACACGCGCGCGCCGGGCTCCCTGTCACGACACACAAGTCACATCGACAAGGGACGAGCAAAACGTGCGGCAAACCGATTTGACGGGAGACTGGAAACGAGCCGGCAACGAGCAGATGATGTGTGGATTGGGTGTGTCCTCGGTGTATCCATGCCCCCTGTGTGCGCGACCTACCAATCAACGGAGGTGACCGGGGCGGAGTCCAAACCAGGTGCAAGCCAAAAAAAGAAACGAACCGCGGTGTCACGTCAGAGGCCTGGGGATAAACAAAGCCACTGACTGGGTGAGACGAGCCGGGGTGGGAAATAACCCGAAGAGAGAGTAGAGTGGAGAAGGTTTTGTGTGTCAGAGCACGAAGCAAGTGAGTGAGAGAGTGCGCGCGCGTGCGTGTGTGAGTATCATCCCTGGTGAGTTTAATGAGATTGAGCTGTGGGCGAAGAGTTTGTCTGCGAATCGAGAGACCTGGAGTGTGACAAGGAAGACCGCGAAGAAGACGAGAGTCGGGAGTTGAATGCAAGACCACCAATCCATTTCCTGGCCAAGTAATCGTCTCTCACACCCATAGACACGTTCCGTGGGCCCATCTGCCAACCAAACGCAACACGGCCAGCCATGCAAGCTCCTTGCCTACACGTACATGCGTGTGATGGATGTACGAATACTGTACTACTGTGAGGAGCTGGCTTGCTTGCGCCAACAGCCTGGTGTTCGCAGCAATGCACTGGAGAGTACGGGTCGTCGTGAGGCGGCCAGGGGACTCGGTTCGCACGGGTATCGCATCTCGTGGCTTACACCAAGCCAACCCGTCAAGGGTCGAGTTCACTCACACGAGCAAGCAAGCAAGTCAGCGTCCGCCCGGTTTTATTATTCAATTTTTTTTTTTTTTTCTTTCTCTCTTTCTCTCTTTCTCGTCAGGCAGCGTGACGACACACAGCCTCGACGAAAAGATGGCCGACCCGGTCAATTTTGCATCTCTAGCCAATGCGCTTGTCGCACGCGCCCCCCTCGACGGGCTTCTGTGGCAAAGCGCGACGGCGTACAGTACGAGGGTTGGTGATGGACGGCGCGGGCCAACCAGGAGGAAGAAGCGGGCATTTGGGCGAGGAGGGAACGGGATGCACGACATCGCTGGGCACCTGGCATCCATCCACTTGGAGGACAGAACAAGAGGTTCAGAACAATCACTCATCAGCGAGAGGTGCCGGGGTCGCCTATTGGTACCGGACCCTGCTCGAAGAGTCAAACCTGAGACTGGTATATGCTACCTGCAACTGCTGCCTGCTATTAATTGCTCTCCATCCGCTTGGGACACGGGACAATGCTACACTGACTGACAGCCCGACCTGCTACAAAACAATCCAGAAGCCAACCTATCCCGGGCGGTGAGTGTGTCCGTCGCAGCGCTAGCATCGTCGCTACCGCAATAGTCGGCCTCGCAGCGTGTCGTGACAGCCGTCTTCTAAGCGCCGACTGGCCGGCCGTCCACCGGACCACCCCCGGCCCATCACCTGCGCCACGATGGCATCCGGCGGCCCTCGTCCACTCGATTGCCATTCCCGCCCGTTTCTCGAAATAATGGAGCCCATGGATCATGGCCCATCCCGATTCCCGTCGCAGCTGCGCGCCCTCTCCCGGGAAATGGGTGGCATTTTGCATCTGCAATCTGCACCTTCCCTGTCGCCGTCGCTGCTGCCCTTTGGGTCTTGAGGGTCCTTGAAATCTTGTTTGTTCTTGCCCTTTTTTGGTTCTTCGTTGCCAAGTAGTTGCAGGACCTTACCTGGTAGGTCATAGTAGGTAGCTCATCTGCTGGTTCCCTCTTGCCATCGCCATCGCCATCGCCATCGCTGTCGTCGCCCACGCCGCCTTCTCCGGTTTTGCTTTCTCACGCGCACACCCCATACGATCACTCACACACGCCCACTTCACATCCTCCCACACACTCACATACATAGTACACACACCCACTCACTCACTCACTCACACACCTAATAGAGCTAACGGGAACCACTCTCATCTTCTTCCGTCCCATCCTCTCTTTGTTCTGCCCTATCCCGTTCCTCTCTTTCGCCTTTTCTTGATCTCCTGCCTTGTTCCCTCCTTCCTTCTCCCATTCTTCCTTGTACTTGTTGGTCTGGCTACCAAACACCTACATATACTCTAATTCATCCCCATTCTTCGCTCCGTCACCCTGCCTTGCCTTGCCTCGCTTTGCGTCATATCGCAGGTCGGTTGGTCATTCGTTCTTCCACACGCATCTCTCTCTCTCTCTCTCTCTGTGTGTGTGTGTGTTGACTTTCTCTCTCATTCCTCTTTTCTCTCTCATCTCTCGCTCGCCAGTCGCCGCTTCGGGCATGACAGCTCTCCCCTCCATCGGAACTCCCGCAGCATGACAGTCGCCGATGCTCACGGTGCAGAAGCCCCCTGGACTTCATGGCTCCCCATCTGCTGCATATCCCTAACTTCTCCCCAAAAGACGGCTTCCGAACAGAGGTCTGGCCGTAAGTCCTCATTCACTACTGTTTCTACTACATACGACTCCTCGTGGCCCCTGGGCCGGCTGAGCGACGACCAGTTGCTGATGGGCCAAGACGAGAAACATCCCTCAGACGCCACCATCATCTACAACCAACCTCTTCACCATCCCCGTCCTGTGGCTGCGCCTGAGATGGGTTCTCATCACCGAAACGTCCTGGAGAAGACCCCGAGGGGCAGTGGCAATAAGCAGAGCGGGTCCAAGAGGAGGCGACTTATGTCTCTTTCTTCATCCTCGTCATCCTCCCGCCGCCCCATCATCTCGGCGCCGTCCAACTTCCGCCATATTAGTACCGCCGCTCCCGAATTCCCGGAGCCAACTCCCTCGCGAAATTCGAACCTGCGTCCCGCCAAGCCATTTCGCCGTCGCTCATTTCGTCCTCTGGAGCTGAGCATATACTTGCCCAACAACAACCCCTCGCCCATCCTGCCTCACTTTGAGTTCCCTTCCGCACCAGCACCCGCCGCCCTGTACGACCGGGACCACACAGAGAAGAGTTCGGAAAGCGACTTCACCTTACCCAAGACTCCAGACCAGTCCGAGAAGCGACCGGTGAAGGAACTCGGTTCCCCATTTACACCTATCCGTTCAGTGAAGCGACTCGAGGAGGACCACATGACACCGTGCACCCCGGACCAAGTTGAAAGAGTTTCGGAAAACTCGTCAGCAGATCGTCGACTTCTCGAGCACCAACGAAGCTTTTCGTCCATGTCGTTCCACTTCCCTCGCAAACAAACCACAGACAGCTCTCCGTTCACCATACATGAGGACGAGATTGCCCCTCAGATCCCTCCCAAGGCCCGCGCCCGATCCCGGGCTTACACGGCGCCGGATGTCGACGCCATCAAGGAACGGGTCGCTGGTGCTATAATCGAGGTCGAAAAGCTTCAGAAGCAGATCGACGATGTCATTGAGCGCCAGAGCCTGTATTCCGTCAGCCGGCCATCTACGTCCCATTCAGTGGCCCATACGATGCCTGGTGAGGATTTCACAGACTTGCCTAGTCCCGTTGCCCGTCTGCTAACGAGCCGCCTAGATCTGGAGTCGATGCCTGCAATGCCCGCATTGCCGCCCGCGGCTCCATCCTTCGCTGAGCGGCTCAACTCAGAGATTGATCGCCCACGCACGGCACCGATCAAACCTCATGCCAGCGCCCATCGTCGAGCCAAGACGGCAGGCGATACGCCGGCTGGACCCCATACATCTTCTCCCCCTCGGGCAAGGAGGGAGGAAAGGCCACTGGCGCCTCCTCTGCCTCTTGTGCTGCGCCCGCCGCTGAGGAAGAAGAAGTCATTTTCCCGGGTGTCGAACTGGCTCTTCCCTGGGGCTGAGCCCAACGGTGACTTGACCCTCGACTCCGTCACCAACCTTCCCCGTCCGGTCACGGGTAAGGATGGCTTCTACCAGTGTGTCTCGCAGAGCGAGGCACAAGGCCGACGCCAAAGCACGGAGTCTTTCGGTACCATCACCACCTGGGAGTCGGAGGACGACCGCACATTCCCGTCAACCTGGTCGCCGGACAGCACGCCTATGGGCAAGGGCGACGAGTTCCTTATCCCGCGGGCCGCCACCTTCGGCAGGACCGACTTGAATCCCCACCGCACAAGCGTCGGGGTTGCTGTTTGATGCATTGATGTCTTTTGTTTTTGTTTTTGTTCTGGACTGGAATTCCCCCTTGCAAGTTTAACGCGTGTACATTCAGACTTGGAGATACCACTGTACCATACGGCATGTCGCTCATAGCCAGACTATTCGAGCGGCATTATTGGGTCAATGTAAATAATCATATGGGGAACGGAACATGTTGATGGATTTAGAAGTGGCGGATCTGGAATCGGCGGGTTTTCTGGGCGGGCTGGGATTTTGCTTCAAAATTTACCCCGGAAGGGCTGGGTTTTTATTGTTAAACGACGGCGCACGAATGCTGAAGCACAGGCACGATGAGCGCAAGGAAGTGGCGGCCTCGGTCTTTTGAGGAGGCACTGGATAGGCACCGGGTTGGCAATGGATAGACTACGAGTCTACGATATGTTGCTTAATGCTTAGAACAACACGTGTGGATTCTTATAAACCAAGGCAATCGGATGGGGCCTGACGCTCAGTCAGCATGCCCTGTTCTGACAGAGAGCTTACACTTGCATCGTGATAGCGTGCCAAATCGTGTGTAATGGCCGTTCCCCTGCCTCGGTCCTTGTTCCGGCCCCTGCTCCGGCCGTGTTCCGGCCCCCTTGCGGACGGAGACGTGCGTTGTTAGGCTGCATCGGGGCATCCCTCGGCTCGCACTACCGACTTGTAAGGCGGCCGAAGGGGCGATGGGAATGCAGAGAACTCAAATAGCATCGGTGTCTCAGGTTGACTTGGCGGTGACGCATATGCAAGCCATGGTCCAATCCAGTGATAGGTGAGTAGTCAAGCTTTCAGCGTTTGAGATGCCATTCGCTAGGAGGCAGACTGACTATTCGCATAGGCGCCTGCGGAGGTAAGTAGGTAAGTTATGCGTTTCTGGTTACAGTGCGTTGTAGCAGTTTCTTGGACCGGTAGCCTCGGTGAGGGAAGACTGAACGCACCTCGCCTCGCATTACAATGTGCATGCTGGTTGCTACCCATTCAGTTGCGCATGACCATCGTCCATGTACCCAACAGACTGGGTTCCCCCCGGCTTGACGATGAAGGGAGCATTTCAAATGCTGCAATAAGCAAACCGTCCACCCTTCTTTTTTGTTTCTATCCCGTCCGGAGTGGGACTTTTTTTCCCTCTCTTTTTCCGCGGCTTGCATCGTAGTGGCGGCCGCTGCTACGGGGCATCCTGCAGCTCGCTCTAAGTCCTGGTTGCAACCCTCCATTGGCTCGCAGAATATCGTCATGGGTGACAAACGACGACTAAGCCAGGCTCTGACGATGACTATTGCAGCCTCCCAACCACTGTGGCTGCTTTCGCCTCTCAACTACTCGTCCTTGGCCATGCAAGCCCGCTTGCGTCTCCGTATCCGGGGCCTCGCTAATTACCCAGGAGCAAGTGCCCGCCGTTGCCCATGCGGCTACTGACACCTAGATAAACTAACTGCCGATAAGGAACTGAGAATGACAACATCGCCGCGTCATTTGGCGATTTGGAGTTGTATCGTCGTTTGTACGTCCCACTCCGAACCACACCGACGCCCCCGCTCCGAGCCCCGTTGGAGATGAGGCCTGCCTGTTCTACATTGGCGGCTGCCACGATGAGATTAGGCTTCCCGACGACTTTTTCAAAGGCTGTGGCAAAGATTATCGTCTGGAGCACCTACGTGAAGTACTTTGGTTGGGATACAAGGGCGTGAGCCGAGCGAGTATATATAGGCTGCGAGCAACTCCTCTCTTGGTTCGAAACCACTCCAACGCACTCCGGACCATCAACACAGAGCATTCATCTCTCCTCAACAGTCCTCAACCTCACCCTCGAAAATGAAGTTCCCTTCTTTCTTGGCCGTTGGCCTCTTCTCGGCTCTTGCCTTCGCTGACAAGGTCAAGCTCACCAAGGGTTCGTCCTCTGCCATCTTGACTCTTTGAAGTCATGGACAAAACGCGGCTCTTTGCTGACAGCTCCCAGGCCCCAAGTACGAGCGTCTTGACAAGGATAATGCTGTGAGTCTAAACTGCGGTGGCCTCCCTGAACCCCGGAATTCAGAGCTGACGTAGAATCCAGCTTCTCCTCGTTGTTGATATCCAGGAGGGCCTGTACCAGGTCGCCCGGGACTTTGACCCTACTCTGTACCGCGACCAGGCTCTGAGCCATGCTGCCCTCGGCAAGGTCTTCAACCTTCCCGTTATCATGACCACCTCTGCCGATCAGGGTAAGCATCATCGTCCCCGACGGGGTTCTCTGGACGAAGCCGCCTTCGAAGACGCCTACACGAGCGTTGGCACTCACAGAATGACTAACCTCGAGCAGGCCCGAACGGTCCTCTCGCCCGCGAAATCCTGGAAATGTACCCCGACTCGCCCCTCGTCCAGCGCCAGGGCGAGGTCAACGCCTGGGACAACAAGAAGTTCCGCGACACGGTACGCTCGTACAACCGCACGCAGATCATCATGGCCGGCATCACCACCGACGTCTGCACCACGTTCCTGGCCCTGTCCCTGCGCGAGGAGGGGTACTCGGTCTGGGCCAACGCCGAGGCCTCGGGCACCAACTCGGCCCTGGTCCGCGAGATCTCCAACGACCGCATGGCCCAGGCCGGCGTCCAGATCGTCAGCCTGTTTTCCATCGTCTGCGACCTCATGCGCGACTGGCGCAACACCCCCGGTGCCAAGGAGATGATCCCCTGGTTGAACCAGTACTACCCCGTCTGGGGCTGGCTCGCTCGCACCCACGCCGCGGCTGTCACCAACGGAACCATCCAGCCCGGCGAGGACACCCTGATCTAAGGGTTGCTGGGTTTTGAAACGGTAGCTGGGAACTCGGCTCCTCCGTCTTGACTCTCAAAGGATCGATTTGAGCAGTCAACTCGAGGAGAGTGGTAAAGTTGATGGTCGGTCTCGGAAAAGGTCAAGGGGGAGAAGGTACATAGATAAACCCCTTTTGAAGATTAATGTAGGTACATCACTGAAAACAACGCCTTGTAGGTATTTACTTCATAACCTTCTTTATGATGTTGAATGAGTGCAAGGTCAAGCATTTTACAACAAAGCATACCCATCTCATTGATCTGGAATATAAGGTCTAGACAGTTGAGGATTATTATTGTAAGTCAGATGCATTAGAGCTTGTTATCAATTCTTTAACACTATTCCTTATTCACTAAAGGTTATTCTATCGACTTATGTACATAGTCTAGTCTATCAGCAGGCAGAAAAACTAAGATGCATTGATACATAACATTGTTAAACTTGCTACCCTACAATGCAAATAGTAGACTTGCGATTTTTCATGATTTTACTATATGATGAAAGATAAGTTCTCTTTAGAAATGCGCCTATCACTCCAACTTGAAGGGGAAAAAACATCTTGATTACTTTCTATTATGTCTGAACTTTTACTGCAGCTCGTTATGTATTGGGGAGGAGTAGGAGTTAACCCTTTTCTCCTGTCTTGTGACTGACGAATGGTCATTCTTAACCTAATGCATTCAGTTAATTTTCGTGACTGTACTGGGATGAGGCGAAAAGAAAAAAAAGAGCTTTAACATGTAAGTTAGAAAATTAGCAGTGTTGCTCGATAGGTAGGTAATCTAGATAGTTGATTGAATGCTATGCATGATCTTACTAAGTGCATGTAAGTTGGGTTTTTAGTCCTCACGTGCCAGTGCCGCATCGCTTAAGCATTTTGCCCCTGTCTACTATCATGCTTGAGGATTCTCATCTTTGCTTCAACCTCTGTTTACCTTCAGTAAAAATCCAAATATTACCGAATTTGGCATCCAAGACTATGACGTCGAAGCCGGCAGAAATATCCGGATGGCCTGAAACTAGCCCAGCGGGAACGGCCCTTTGATAATCACCTTGATGGCTGCGACATGTCGCCAAGCACGTGGCCCCCCTCATGACCAATGGATGGGTTGTTGCCGCATTTCTCAGTGAGGTAGGTAGGACAAACAACGTTTCACATCATCGCACAACAGAATCATTCCTGTGTCTTTCTCACGGAAATAATTCCTCTCCTTCGAGTCACACCTTGGACCTACCGGCGCAATCTGCGAGACACTGGAGAAACAGCAGAAACGACGAGTCCATGATCTATCTGCTGGACGGTGAACCTGCTACACTAGCCGACATCCGCCTACCTACACCAAGTCGGTTTGCAGACGTGAAGACCCAACCCTACGGAAACGGGCTACGTCTGCCACATCAGAACACTGAACCTATCGATACGTGATAGCATCGTTCGCCTAACCCAGCTTCGAGGTGGATAATCGGATCACTGTCATATTCACAATGACGTTTCAGGGCCTCCCCGTTTTTGAAACGTCAAGCAACGTCGATCAAGATTGCAGCACCGAGGAAAAATTCCTGCTGTTGCCTTTGGACCGCCCGGCTTCCCCTCAAGACGACCTACGCTACACGACTAAGCCCGCAGTACCTAGAATCGCCCGATTTTGGTACCCTATTGGAGCCAAGTTGAGAAAACTCTGGTCACCACGGCTGGATGTTCGACAGGCGGAGTGGATTCCGGCCGAATTCTGGAGCATCCCTCCTCGGGTAGTCGGGGGAGATGGGCTTCTCGACGATGTCAGGAACGGGGTTCAACCCCGAGAGGTGTTTACCAACGTGGACCCTTGGGCTCTGGATAATCAGACATTGATGCATCATCTGCAAGTTCGCTATCGGATAGCACGCGAGCTCCAAAGCCAATTTAGACGTACAAGGCGCTGGAAACTCGTCCTGATGGCGGTTGTGGGAATCCCGTTTCTGTGCATTCTAGGGGGACTGGTCAATTCTGGGTACGTTGTTGAAGCTACCAATAATGGTTCTCAGGTCCTGAACTGACATCCTTAGATTCGCTTCATCCGCAGAATGCAAGACAGATGGGAGCTGCATCGACATATCGCGAACATGGGGGTACTACTCGCCAGTGTTCTCTGTCCCCTCGGACATCGACTCGTCTTTGCCCGAGAGCTGCGAGGTCACTTTTGGCTTGGTTCTGTCCCGACACGGAGCCCGGTATCCCACTGCCCATAAGAGTGAGATGTACAATGCTACCATCACTCGTCTTCAAAGCTCTGTTACCAAGTACGGTGAAGGATTCGGCTGGTTGGGAGACTACGTCTATAGCCTTGGAGCCGCGGACCTCACTGACTTCGGCCAAGAGCAGCTCATTGACTCTGGCAAGGCCTTCTATAAACGTTATGAAAAGCTCGCTCAGCAAACGGAGCCTTTCATTCGGGCTTCTGGTTCGGAGCGGGTCGTTATGTCCTCGTACAACTTTACGCAGGGCTTCTATAGCGCCGAGGGAGACTCGGCGGATAACAAGATCAACGACATTCTCATCGTGCCAGAGGAAGATGGGATCAACAATACCCTCTCCCACGGTAACTGTGGTGCGTTCGAAGAAGGATGGGCTTCCAAAGTGGGCGACGAAGCTGCAGATGCATGGAGGGACATGTTTGTTCCATCTATCACGGAACGACTCAACAAGAACCTACCAGGGGTCAACCTCACGCTGGACGAGACTCTCTACATGATGGACTTGTGCCCTTTCAACACGGTCAACACGCCCGATGGAGCGACCAGGTCGGAGTTCTGCGACATGTTCACCAAGAAAGAGTGGCGAAGCTACGACTACTATGGTACGCTGAGCAAGTACTACAGTTACGGCAACGGCAACCTCATGGGCCCAACGCAAGGGGTTGGCTATGCCAACGAACTGATAGCTCGACTGACGAAGCAACCTGTTATCGACCACACGAATACCAACACGACACTGGACTCGTCGCCCGAGACGTTTCCCCTGGACAGGGCGCTTTACGCAGATTTTAGCCACGACAACACAATGGTGTCCGTCTTCTCAGCCTTGGGCTTATACAATGAGACGGAGAGGCTCCCGACGGACCACATTGTACTAGCTTCAGAGGCGCATGGCTTCTCGTCGGCGTGGGTCGTGCCGTTTGGAGCCCGCATGTACGTGGAGAAGTTGAACTGTACTGGGACGAGCGAAGAGTACGTGCGGGTGCTGGTCAACGACCGGGTGATGTCGCTGAAGACGTGCGGAGGGGATAAGCGTGGACGGTGCAAGCTGAGCGACTTTGTGGAGAGTCTTTCGTTTGCTCGAGATGGAGGGCATTGGGATTGGTGCGCCGCGTAGGGTAGACTATTGCCCAGAGCTGGAGCGTACCCGTACCAGGCATCGCAAACAGGGATCGAAAAGAGGGTGCCTACAAGCTGCGAGGTTACCTGGCACATTGAGTTCCGTATATTGATAGATGGTGGATCCTTAGAGAGACAACCGCAAGGCGGGGTAGTCATACACGATTGACAATAAGGCATGAATAGACGTTAGGCAGACGAATGAATGCAAACACCCAGCACGGTACCTACTAGGCGTTAACGATTCAAGGATCCCTATTTTTTACACTGACGACGTTATCCGCACGGGCTGAGAATGAAGGTGTTGTGTGCAAGAATGTTGGTACGTTGGAATAAAAATAGGTGAGACGTGCATTGGGGCTACGACGACGGCATCGTGAGAGGTTGGAGGTTGAGAGCTTTTTATAGGACTGAAGCGCCGAAGCCGATGGCGTGGGGGGATTGGATAAGGCCTATAAGAGTGCGGCTGGGTGGGCAGCTTCAGTGGAGGGGTTCCGGGGGGTTTTAGTTTAGTGTCAATTATTAGTGCAAGGAAGAGCCTAAAAACAGCCTTGTCCAGTTGTGTGCTTCGTACGGACATGTATCATTTCTTCCGAGCTTAGTCTACCTGGGCTGGGTGGGTTGCGACGTAGGGAGACAGGACCAGATAGGAGATAGGAACTAGGAATGGATCAAGTTAGACAGTGGAGAAGCCCGAGGAGTTGAGGTTGGCAGGCTTCATGAATTGAGACGATCCAGAGCCTAATCTAAGTACCTATCTACCTTAGTACTACTGTATGTATCCGGAGCCCAGTGGAAGGATGCTGGATGCTAAGCTGCGGTGGTCCCGATGGTTTTAGCACCGAGCTGTCCGCTAAATCCATGGGCGATTGCCACTGGGACTGAATCCACCGGGGTACTTCGTACTAACCACAGCGCAACAAGGTACCTAGCGTGGTACAGTCCATCTCCGCTTCGTAGCGGGCGACGACCCAACCTACCGGGGCGCCCACCTCCCCTCCCGGTCACACACTCACTCACCTCAGCAAGCTGCAACCGAGCGTCCGTCCATCTCCCGTCGTCGTCGTCGTCGCATGTTTCCGCTTCCCGGATCTTCGTATTCCATTTCTCTGATTGACCACACACCCACAAACAAGTAAACATCGTCTTTTGACCAAACCATCCGCCTCAGCCTCACTCTCACCTTCCTCCCTTTCTCCGGTCTGACTCAGTCTCTCTCATCGCACGCGGCTGCCACTGACTTCGGGCTTCCCTCTTCTCCCGACCCCCCCGAACCGCAGCCTCACACGACACACAGCCTTGCTCGCTCGCACGCAGACAAGACAGACAAGCAAGCGCGTTCGCACGCACACGCACGCACCAGCAACTATGGTGTCGACGGCTGGAGGCATCGTCATTGCCATCATCGTGCTGCTCGTCGTGGCCGTCGTCGGCTGGATCGTCTTCACCCAGCTGCGCGCCCGCAGACTTGGCGTACGTGATTCCTCCCGTCATCCCTCTTGCTAGCTTTGAGCTTGCAATGACCCCTCCCACTCTGATTTTGCGCCTTTGCGCTCGTTTTCTTTGTCTCAACCGCCCAAGGCGCAATGGATTGATTGATTGATTGATTGTTCGACCGACGATGGACCGTAAGCTGACTTGTGTTCTATTTCCAACCTCATAGCTCCCGCCCCCGAGCCTGGCATCCTACCTGCCTTGGCACAAAGAAGATAGCCTCTACGTGGCTCCGCGCCCGGCGCCCGGCGGCGTTGTCGGCTGGTTCAACGACCAGATCCGCAAGTTCAAGAACCGCAACAACCGCTCCGCCGCCGGCGCCTACGAGGGGGACTTGGGCGACGGAGCTCGCGGACGTCGGGGCTTCGGTCCCCTTGACCCCGATGACGCCTGGGACACCCACGTTGGCCACGAGGCCGACGCTTACGGCTACCACGAGGAGGAAATCGGCGGCGGTCGCGACGGCCGGGGCAACGACGATGGCAGCAGCTACAGGATGAACGTCGCCGCGCCAACGGGCAGCGGTGCCCGTGGCCTGGGCGGCGAGGAGGAGGAGGACCGAGGACGAAGGGCGAGCCGGAGCCCAGGATCCGGACCCGGCGGAAGGAACCCCTTCGACGACGATTCCGGCCTGAGCCTCCGCGGCGTGAGTCCTCGACCCATTGACACGGACGTGACGAAACACAAGGGCCACGGCGAACCAGACAGTGCGGGAAGCAGCCCGACAGAGCGGAGATCGGTGTTTAGGGAGAATATGTAAAGGGCCCCTATGCACCGGACAAAAGCTATGGCGGTGTGGTGTTATCATCCTCTGATGGCAACCACCTGGTACTGAACATCAAGGATGGATGGATCGATCCTGGGGCTGGGAGACGAGACCAAAAAAAAAAAAAACTCTTGTGGGCAGGACCCTGTCATTTCCGGGCGCGTTTCTCCTATCACTGCTTCTTTTTTTTATCTGGTCTGGAACTCGCTGGGTGGATGTCTGCTGTATATCATGGCCTTTGTTTGTTTTCGGTTTTCTTGCAGCTTGACTTGACTGGACACGTGTATCTTGTCGGGGTTGCGCATAAGGTGCCCATGGATGGATGTCGAATCGACGGCGTTTGATGAAGGACCGGGAGGGTCCATATGAGATTTTGAATGATTACTTCAATATTCTTGCAAGAATCGGTTGGTCAGTTGCTTTGGCCTGTTTCTGTCTCGCGGTGCATAGGGTTACGGCTAACCCTTGGGAGTAGAGGGCCTCTCTGCTGTTAGGACGCTAAGATTGCAGATTGAATATGTATTCATCCGCCGGTTTCACCAAGACATGAGTCTGGCTTTCCCGTTGCGCTTTGGCATCCTGTGAAGCGGATGGAACCTCCGGACGGAGCTGTTCCGGCCCCGGCCCACCCGGCCCCTCCCAGTTGTCAATGTCGAGGTGCCCCGCCAAACGCTGCCCCTCCATAAATCTCTCTCCCCGCCGCCCCTCGTCATCATCGTCAAAGTGCCATCTAAGATCAACTGACCGGCCAATTCAACAGCAATTGGCTCTAAATCCTTTCGGATTTCCCAATCGACCTACAGCTTCTCCTACTCAAAACCTCACCAATGGCCGACCTCGATCTCAAGGCCGTCCACGATGAGATGGTCTCGGTCGCCTACGAGGCCGGTGTCATGATCCTCGCCGCCAACCCGGCCGACATCGACACCGACACCAAGCTCAACTGTACGGCAACCTCCCGCGTGCCCGTCGTGTCCGTCCGGCTAACATGAGCCTCCCGCGAAGCCGTCGACATCGTCACCGAGACCGACAAGGGCGTCGAGAAGATGGTCTCGGCGCGCCTGTCCGCGGCCTTCCCCGACATCGCCTTCATGGGCGAGGAGACATACCAGCCCGGCATGCGGATCGGCCCCGAGCCCACCTTCGTCGTCGACCCCATCGACGGCACCACCAACTTCGTCCACTCGTTCCCGTCCGCCTGCATCTCGCTCGGCCTCGCCGTCGACCGCCGCCCGGCCGTCGGCGTCATCTACAACCCCTGGCAGGACCTGCTGTACACGGCCATCCGCGGCCACGGCGCCTACCTGACGCGCGGCCGCGGCGCCGAGCCCCAGCGCCTCCCGCTGGCCAAGTCGCCCCGGCCGCTCGACGGGCTCGGCACCGCCCTCGTCGCCGTCGAGTGGGGCTCCACGCGCGACGGGCCCAACTTCGACCTCAAGGTCGACGTCTTCCGTCGCCTGGCCGGCAGCCGCGAGACGGGCGGGTCCATGGTCCACTCGCTGCGCTCGCTCGGCTCCGCCGCCCTCAACATCGCCGCCGTTGCCGCCGGCCAGGTCGACCTGTACTGGGAGGGCGGCTGCTGGGCCTGGGACGTCTGCGCCGGCTGGTGCCTGCTCGAGGAGGCCGGCGGCCGCATGGTCCACGGCAACCCGGGCCGCTGGGACCCGGAGCTCGAGGCCCGCGTCTACCTGGCCGTGCGCGGCGCCCCGAGCGGGCAGAAGGAGATTGTCGAGGAGTTCTGGAAGGTCCTTGGGGACGGGGTGCTAGACTACAAGGTTTGATGTAGATACTTCAGTCACGTTGACGAGGTCCGTTGATACATAGGTAGGTTTAAACCGGATGGAAAAGAAAAGAAAGAGATAAAAAAAAGCATACTGCATTACAACAACAGTCACACAATGAGAAACATGCCAAATACTCAAACTTTGACATAATACCCAACCAAGGCCGTTCGCTTCCACTCTTAAGTACGCCCTTTTAATGGTTTAATGGTCTTGAATTTGTATGCTAGTGGTGAACCGTGCACCCGCGAGTAACGACGCTGCCATAGAGCGAAGTACTTCATCCGTTCTCCGTGAAAATCCCAACAATATCAATGCAATGGATCATCCTTTGTCATGGCCGAGTCCTTTAATCCCTCCCGTTTGTTTCTTCTTTGTGTGTGTGTGTGGTATCAAAGAGGCCCATCTCCGTCCTCTTCTCGCTTGATGGTCGATGTCTCCTACAAAGCCCTGCCTGGCCTGACCTCTGGTCTATTCTTGCTTAACGTCGACCTTCTTGGTAGCGGGTTCGCCAGTGGAGTGGTCCTCTTCCCGAGAGCGCTTGCCGTTGGTCTTAGTCTCGGTGTCGGCGGTGGACTGGATGCGAGGCATAGTACTGAGACAATGTTAGTAAGTGTTAGGAACATCGATGGTGGCATTGCTTACTCGTTGCTGGTGTGCTTGGACTCGTTGTCCTTGCGCTCCGCGTTACGGTCACGGGGGCCGTCGCGATCACGGCCTCCATCACGACCACCCCGGCCACGGCCCCCTCGGCCACGACCGCGTCCGCCTCGTCCGCCTCGACCACCTCGGAAGCCGTTCTTCTGATCCTGATCGCGTCGCTTCTTCCAGTCATCGGAGTCGCCGTCACGACCACCTCGGTTGCCACCACGTCCACGGCCGCGGGAGTTGCTGCCGTCCTTGCCCTCGTAGAACTTCTTGGGGTTGCTAGTGTTAGGCTCGAGCTTACCCTGTCGGATAAGATCGCTCTTCTCGTCGCAGTATGCCTTCTTGGTCATGATCTTCAACTCGTGGTCCTTCCACTTGGGAGCAGGGTCGAGCGCAAGGAATTTGGCGGAGGTCTCCTCGTCAATGAAAGTGACAAAGACGGAGCCCTTGAAGAGGTTCTCGTTAGTGCGGCGGAGCTTGAGGCCCTTGACCTCGCCGAACTGGGCGAAGAAGGTCTCGAGGTCGAATTGGGTGTTGGGGGTCTCATCGCCGAAGCCCTTGACGTAGACGGTGGCAGCATCGGCCTTGGCCTTTCCGGCGGGGACGGGCTTGTAAGGCTCCTTGCGCTTGATCTCCTCCTCACCCTCCTCGCCCGACACCTCGAGGAACGTGCTCTCCTTGAGAGCGGCGAGAACAGCTGAGTAAGGCTGGTAAGTTCGCATGCGCTTGAAAGAGTGGATGGTCTTGATCTTCATGGGCTTGTTCTCCGGCCCGCCGGATGACTCCCACATAAACTTATCTTGGGGGAGGTTCCAGTCACCGAAGTAGAACTCGACCTGGGAGGCGTGAGCATGGGGTCCATCAGTGGGTTATGGGTCGGTGGATCGTTACCTGTTTGCGAATGGCAACGGGGTCATCGGTCACATCGCGGCTGGCGGGATCGAACTTGCGGTTGTTGCGATGGTTCTCATAGTCAATCTTGGCGGTGGTCTTGAGCAGCTTGTGTTCGCTCTTCTCCTCAGGCTTTTCAGCGGAGTCAGTCTTGTCCTCGGCCTTGTCTTCCGGCTTTTCCTCGGTCTTTTCCTCGGTCTTGTCCTCAGTCTTGGCCTCAGCCTTCACTTCAGTCTGCTCGACAGGCTTCTCCTCGACAGGAACAGCCTCTGGCTGAACAGCCTCGACGGGTTTGGTAGCGGCCTCGGCCTCGCTCATGTCGACGGTTTGTGGGAGTTATGCGATTAAAAGGACAAAGCGACAGTAGCGATCTAGATCCTTGGGGATCAAGGGCTATAAGGCGTGTTGGGAAGGATGCAGCTCTAGAGTCATAGGTGAGTAAGGTGAGCAAGTCGCGACAGAATGGAGGTGGCGGGGTATCGAGTAAGAGTCACCGGCGAAGGCAGAGAGCTGCACGCGCCTGATAACCAGGGATTCTTACATTGAGTGTCAACGCGCAAGTTTCTTAAGACTGAACGGGCCTATTAGTTCGTAGAAGCAGTGAGGACAATTGAGGCTGAAGAATGAGAAACGAAGCGCGAGAGATTCTGCCGGCGCAGGAAGAAAAAAAAAACATCGAAAATCTAGGTCGCTCACTAGCTGCGATTTCACCGCCCGCCGCATATGGCGCGTTGCTGCCGCATGCTGCCCCACCACTTGCGCCGTAGCCAACCCCACTCTGTTGCCGCCTTAGTGCTGAATTCAGAAGGGTTCCAGCGAATCGAGCCTGTGGCACGGGCGATATGCCGCCTGGAGAGCTGCTGAAGCCTTGGCTTTAGGGTCATTGGCGAACTGGAATCTCGAAGACGGCGCTGAAAGGGACAAGGATTGCCATCAGATGCCCCGTAACTGACTGCGATTGAGCTTGGGATCGGCTTACACCACACCACCAGTGGCCGATAATCAAAGCGAGCAGCCTGAATGCAGTTGGACCTGGACTTGGCACGAGGAAAAACTAAGGTAACATGTAGTATTGTGTCCCAATTGAAGTCCCAGTCCACCATTTCAATCTTACATCCAAGTAAGTACCTTCCTTACTCGACGTCTGGTTGAGGTGGATCCGATAGGCAGTACTTGGGCACTCTCAAATCCGGAGTGTAACCCGATGTACTCCTTAATGCCCCTCTCCCCAGCGTCGTGCCGTTTTCGTCTTCCGAGCTTTACTGGTGCGCGCAGCTAAATGACATCAACACTACGCCTACCTTGTTGAGGAAACCACTGCACTAAACCCGTACTTGTACTCCAACAATTTCTTCAGCCTCATGTCTTAATTCCTGCACAGCTGTTCGGGCTCGCTTCTCTCATCCACCGGACACGCCGGATTGGATCTCGAGAGGATATTATTCTCAATCTCGCCTTGTTGGCCATGCAATTGGTGCCATCCTCGCCAATCCAACGGCGGAGACTCTCAAGTCCTCGATAATCGCGAACAGGTCGTGGCACTGCGCCAGGATGAACCATAAATAAAGGCTCCCTGCAAACTGCTTGCCCACGATGAGATATCACCGCGGCTCCATTGGGAGCCTTGCGAGAATCACCTCGAGAACAGCCACATCCCGGTCCGGCTGCTTGACTCGATTGTCGGCTCAGCCACACCGCGCCCTCTTCTCCAGGACACCAAGATCAGATGCCAAGACATCCAAACAACGCTCCCCGTTGCCCGCTGCGGTAATCACCGGAGGACTCCTCATTTGGTGGCTCTATCCTTCTGACGACTTCGCGCAGCTCTCTACTAAGAGGAGTGGCCGCCAACAGCTCCAAGACTCGCCCAAAGACCAGGATGCCGCAGGTTCTCAGCAGGACGACCAGCCTGCCTGGAATAACTTCGCCCGTCGCTTCGAGTCCTTCACCTTGCTCAATGATTTCGAATGGCCTGCGATATCCGACAAGCTGGTGGACTTCATTGCCCCCGAATGGTCCAAGATGTTTCCCGGATACATGAGGAAGCTGCAGCGAGAGCTCTCCATGTCCCCGGGCTCCTTGGCCGATGAGATATGGACCGAGGCGCACGATCCGCTCGTCCACCCTGAGATTCGCTACTCCGCCAAAGTCCGTGTATCCCCTGATCTCTGCGACGACGAACAGGTCTACCTGGCTCGTCGTCGCAGAGTCGCAAAAGTGGGCTTGGCAAAGTATTTAGGCCTCAAGGAAGAGGATGTACACCCAGACGATGTGCCAACCATTGCCATGTGCGGGTCTGGAGGCGGTCTCAGAGCACTTATTGCGGGCACCGGATCAATCCTGGCGACCGAGGAGGATGGCTTATTCGACTGCGTGACATACACATCGGGCGTCAGCGGTTCTTGTTGGCTTCAGGCGCTCAACCTCACCTCATTCAACAAAGGAAACGTCCACAACCTGTTGGAGCATCTCAAATCTCGAGCCTCAACCCACATCGCCTACCCTCCCGATGCCTTTCAATCTCTGGTCTCGATGCCAACTAACAAGTACCTCCTCAGTGGCATGGTGGAGAAGCTCAAAGGCGACCCCAACGCTGATTTTGGCTTGGTTGACGTGTACGGAGTGCTATTGGCTGCCAGATATTTGGTCCCTAGAGGTGATTTGGGAGTAGACGGTCGGGACTTTAAGCTCTCGAACCAGCGGGAGTACATCCAGTACGGTCAACTCCCAATGCCGATTTACACTGCAGTACGCCACGAGATCCCCAACTTGACCGAGGCAGAAGCCCAAGCAGGCATCTTCGGAGTCGAAAAGGCTAAGGAGAAAGCCAAGAACGAGGCTTGGTTTCAATGGTATGAGATTACCCCATACGAGTTCTTTTGCGAGGAGTTTGGCGCCGGCATTCCCACCTGGGCCCTTGGTCGAAAGTTCAACGATGGCAAAGACGTCCCTCCTGAATACGGATTCCATCTCCCTGAAATACGGCTACCCCTTCTCATGGGCATTTTCGGCAGCGCCTTCTGTGCAACGCTGAGCCACTACTATCGGGAGGTTAAGCCTGTTGTGAAAAGTCTGGTTGGATTCGGGGCCTTTGACGATCTCATCTCCACACGCGACGGCGACCTGAGCAAGGTTCATCCCATTGATCCGGCCAAGATTCCCAATTTTGCTTATGGGATGCACGGCAAGTTGCCCGATACCGCCCCCGGCAGCATTTATGACAGCGAGTATATCCAGCTCATGGATGCGGGCATGTCCAACAACTTGCCCATTTATCCTTTGCTTCGACCTGGACGTGACGTCGACGTCGTCATCGCCTTCGATGCGTCAGCAGATATCAAGACTGACAACTGGCTTTCCGTAACGGATGGCTACTGCCGGCAGCGTGGTATCAAGGGTTGGCCGGTGGGTATTGGGTGGCCCAAGCCAGGAGAAAGTCCTGCTCAGGCGGCGAAGGAACTCGAGGAGGCCCAGGCCAAGTCTGCCCGTGAGGCCGAGGACAAACTCCAGGACGCCAAAGAAGCCCAAAATGAATTGCGTAAGGAAGCGAAAGAAAGTGGCAAGCCTTGCAAGTCCGATGACAAGGAATCCAAGTACAAGCCTGGCGAGGAAGACTCGGGAGACCTGGGCTACTGCACCGTCTGGGTTGGTACCAACCAGGAACGCAGCGCCGAGTCTCCGCGATCCAAGGCCATCGCTGGGCCTGAGTCCTGGAGGCTCATGGAGCCCGACGCCGGCATCGCCGTCGTATATCTGCCCCTCCTCACCAACGATAAGGTGCCTGGTGTGTCACCTGGCACCTCCGACTATCTCAGCACCTGGAACTTCATCTACACCCCCGAGCAGATCGACAAAGTTGTCCAGCTCGCCCGCGCAAACTATGACGAGGGCAAGGATCAGATCCGGTCCACCGTCCGCGCCATCTACGAGCGCAAGAAGAGGTTCCGCGAGGCTACCGAGCGGACAAAAAGCCAAGAGAGGTACCGCGCTCTGATCAGGAGGGGCGAGGGCGTCCGGCTGGGAGAGGGTGACCACTTCAGCTGAAGGCAGGCAACGATGTAGTACGTGTAATAGATTTACCCATGAATACAGATTAGAAGAGTGTTATGTAAATCTTTGATTCTGACTCGTCGTGGTCTTGGAGTTTGTCATTGTTCTACATTTGTATCTTACAGTGACTTTCCCAACCAGGCCCTTCAGGGGACCTCCTTGCTCCATGTATTGTATTTTATACACTGCCTGGCCAGGGCGAAATGGTGTTTTTTCCCCTCATTATCCACACACGGCCGATGCCTTCAACCCGGCATCACCAATATCACCCCTCATACCCAATGAACACAGCCACACATCTCGCTCAGATGATCTCGCCGATGTCGATATGGGGAGCCTTCCAGGGCTTGGCGCCCTCTTCAAACATGTCGCTGGGTACTCGGACCTTGTTGCCGGGGGTATACATGTACCAGGCCTTGAGGGCGTTCATCGAGGCCTTCCAACGGGCGATGTTGAGGTTGGGGCCAGAGCCCTCGCCGAGCTTCTCCTGGCCACTGTAGATACCAACGACGAAGACAGGGGTGCGGGATAAACGACCCGTCTCGCTCTCGAGGCGGGCGATGGGGGAGGAGAAGCCTTCACGGGCGCAGAGCATGGCAAGTTCGCGGGTTGGGAGCTGGAACTGGAACATGGAGGAGAGGTCGATCTGACGGGAGAGGATGTGGGACTGGATGAAGTCGCGAGTGGCCTCACGACCGCAGTGGGTGTAAATGGACCCAACCACGGCCTGGACGAAGGAGCAGTAGGCCTCGTCCTGGTAGTATTTGGTGGCCTCGGGGCCGGTCTTGGGCGCTTGCAGGGTGTCGCCGAACTCGTCGTCCATGACCACACGACTACTAATACCTCGACGGGCCTTGAACTGCTGGGCGTGGGCAGCCTCGGCACGTACGTAACCCCAGCGTGTTTGCAGGCCCGATGCCTCCGGCTTCCATTGCAGCAGTCCGGGATCAACCTCCTCGCCAGGGGCGGCGGCGGCCTCGACACCCCATCGGCGGGCTATTTGGTGCAGCGACTCCTTGCCGGCGTAGGCGCGCAGGGCCTCGTAGAGGATGGTCATGGGCAGGCGCGGCCACTTGACGGCGAGGTACTCGAGGACGTGGTAGTTGATGAAGGTGCTTCCGAGGAAAGCGAGGTTGGAGTTGTTGAAGCTGGCATTGACGTCGGCGGACGGGACGACGAGGGCGCGCGCGAGCGTCTCCAGGGGGATCTTGTTGGAGAGGGACAACCGGGCGTGGAGGGCAGCGAGCTTGGCGGACCCGGCAGCCCTCTGAGGCGGGGGAGAAGGGAGAGGCGGGCGGGGGGGCTCAGCAGAGAGGTCGTCGACGGGATTGGGAACGGCGGCGGCGGACGAGGCATAACGACGGTGCAAGCTCGAGGCAAAGAAGGGCTGTCTTGGAGCTGCTTTTGCGGTGGCTGTTGGTGTTGGTGTTGCGGTGGCCGTGGCCGCGGAGCATCTAACTACGGCTCCCGAGCGGGCCGGGACCAATTGGCCGCCCCATCGTTGCAACCGAACCCGCTTCATCGAGGCAGCAGTTGTGTCGGACGGCGCGCGGGGGATCAGGAGTCGGGGCGTTGTCGCAGGGCGTCGAGGACGGGACGTGGCATCGACTTGTTCGTACCCGTCACGAAAAAAGTTCTGCGTTCAATGCGTCCCGAGTCGTGTGAGCCTTCGGACTGGTGGAGTCGAGCCCCGGCGGAGCTAAAACTCGCGGATCAACCTCGGCCCGCTTCCGTTTTCCGCTTGGGCGGGCCGGATAGATTGCTTTGCAACCTCAACTTCTTGAGTGGTCCGGCCGACGACGCATCTTCAACGACGCCATTGTGCTCCCCGAACACTCTCTACACGTCCACGGATAGTCAATCAAGATGGTAAGTCGGGTACATTTGCGGGGCACTGAGGATGCACTAACAATTGACCCAGGGTGGCGGCGGAAAAGTCCCGTAAGTCAAATCCGACCCCCCCGCGACGGGCTGTATTCCCTCCTACCGATCATCCCCCGACGAATCCTAACCGATCCTCCCCCGGAGAAAAGTTACCCCAAGCACGTCTGGTCACCGGCTGGTGGTTGGTACGCGCAGCCTGCCAACTGGCGCGCCAACACCTTCATCGCGGGCGCCGTCATGCTCGGCATCGTGGCCGTGACGTGGAACTTCAGCGCCGGACGCGAGACCTGGGCGCGGAAGCCCGAGGCCTGGGAATGGCACCCCAGCCGATAGTACGTCATTCTCCCCCTTATGCCTTATATGTCTTTGGTTTCTGGGCAGAAATACTGACGATGGCGCTTGTTATAGCTGGTCGAAACAGTTGATTGAGTGGGACAAGGAGGACCGATTGAAGGCAGAGAAGGAGGATGCGTCCAAGTGATGCTCAGTGGTCGGCAATAGACCCGTGTACAAATTTCGCGGCAGATGAAAAGAAGACTATGCCTATAGAAGCTTCGTGTTCTGGACGCAATGTGACGTCTTTCCATGGCCATCCATCGAGGGAGCATCCGGAACCCGATAGTATTAACCCTCGACGCCATAAACCAGACGAGTTTATATCTGCTTTCCACTAGTATGGCTGAGGGACTGGAGGATGTGATCCCTGGACGAACGAATGTGTCTGTCTTGCGGTTTTGAAGAGGCTGGGTATGTATAACCCTTGAAGTTGGTCGTCATGGCTCATCAAGTTGGGGTCATCTTAGCAAATGGCGGTTGCGAAATCAGCAATGCCCCTTGAAATGAAATTCTTAGATAAGCACGAGCAGCTCAAAGAAATAGGGTACGACCGGTTCACACTGGACAAAGACTTCGCCAATCTCACTCCGAAACTATGAACGACGCCGTTCAACCAAACGCCGAGGAGTATCACACTGCTTACTCGGCCAGCTCTATTCTATGGTCTCGATTACGCCAACAGGCCTATGCAAAGCTGGACCTGCCGCGTCACGCTCTCTCACTTAACAACGCCTTTCCTCGGCACCTTTGCTTCCCACCAAACGCAAGACTCAAACATGCCAAGTATCCGAGACGCAGCTGGGCATATGTCAGCGGTTCTTCGACACGGGGGTCTCCAATTCTAGGCTGCTGCCATGAGATGCCTTCCTTTCGTCAGTCGGCAGAAATCACGGTCTCAGTAAAGGGTCCCATCTTACTTTGCATTGGCCAACGCTAACCCGAAAACATCTCCTGTAACGGTTGGAGTTCCCTTCAAGACCAAAACTACATCTCTATCCTTATGCTGGCATGGGCGTACGTGCTGTCCGCTCGCTGGGCCGAACTCATGCCCGGAGAGACCCCCATCATATACACTAAAGCGCAAGCGCCTGACATAGATTACGCCCAGTTAGATTCTCCTCAACAGTCCACCACTGAACTTTTCATAGGAAACCCTAGTCCCGTGGAGGCACGCTGGTGGGCTGCAGTTCTGGCACCAGGCAGCGGATGGCAGGCGACGATGGTTATGGAACAAGATGAGTTATGGGCACCATGGTCCATTGTTCTAGCACCAAGTCTTAGGAACGAGGCGATAACAACGATCTTTCCCATGCATTGCCTTGGAGCTACGGTCTCCCAACGGTTCACTTTGTGGAAACGTGGGACGTCCTTGACTATCTCACCTGTTGCATTCACATGGACGCTGGCCTCCCTACTCCTTACCAGCCATTCAACGTAGCGCTTCGACCTCAATTCGCACGGCACCGTGGCCCGGACCTTTACTATCTTCGAGGTGTAGGACTTGTCTCTCTCTCACTGGGTGGCTAATTTTTCCGTTCAATGTCCCGAGTCCAGGAGCGTTTCGCACGATAACAGGTGCCTCAAGAGCCAATGTATTTCCTATTGAATGATCTCGCCGCCAAGCCGCGACCATCTCGCCGCCAAGCCGCAGACCATGCTCTACTGTACGCAGTGTATACCATCAGGTGGCCTTGGTTCATGCAACGAGACCTAGCACTCTTCTTGCAAAAAGGGCTGGGGAGGCGTGAGCTCATGTGCTTTGAGAGATAGGGAGTCGACGAACCAATGGCGGGTGCTGCTTCCTGCTTCAAGCACGATATGGGATTTGAGCGGATCAGGGTTGACTCTGGGAATTTTGGAGGGTGATAAAACTTCAGAGTCTGAGGTGAAAGCGAAGTGTGAAGAAGAACACGCCAGCGTGATTGGAGGGCATTTGGATACTCTTAAAGTAGTTGTTTGTTTGCTAATCGCTTGCCTTGTAGCCGGTTTCTCTATTGGAAATCAGCGAAGAGATCCACTCTCCCAACCTCAGCGGCTAAAAGAGCGGCGGCAACCCGCAATACGGTTCATCAACGGGCCAAAATCACAATCCACCTATTATTATCAACATATTAAGCGCTTCAGGTTGGCTTCCAAGATACTCCATGCCTCCTCTCCATAACGATCCGCCCCAATATCGTAGAGGATGTCTAAAGCTTCAATGTCACCGCCCATAGCAACCTGAACAAACTTACGACATATCTCTAGACGATTGGGGTAGCTTAGCGTAGCAATCCATATTGCCTCTGTAATGTGCGATTTCTCCGTGAACTTCCAGTCACCCTGCCATTTAAGCGCCTTGCCGAGCTCCGTATTGTAATATGCTCGGTACCGCTCTAATGTCTCTGGAGAGTCCTCTAATTCGGTCATCTTTGGCCAACCGTACATTAGAGGATCCCAGTCGCGTGTGATCCATCCTGGGTATCTAGCATATCCCATAAATCGTGGCATTGTCTGGGCGAGGTCCCAGTCAATAAGTCCGGTAATGGTACCTTCGTCATCTACTAAGACGTTCTGTGAGTCAAAATCAGGGAGACATAGAACAAAACCAGGCGGAGAATCAAGGGTTGGTAAGCAGCCTATAATAGCTTCTACCACCTTCGTCTCTGCCTTATCCCATATATTTTCGTTGGAGGTTGCAATTGAATTTTTCTGGAGAAAGGCAGAGGTAGAGTCAAAAGGACCTGAAGCGGTAATCTGAAGCTGGCCATCTTCCTTTTCGTGTCAGTCATACAAAGGGCCGATGATAGTCAAGCCAGATCCGTCTTCCATAATGGACCCCATCTTATCGAAGGCTAGATAAGAGAACTGAGCCATGGTCTGTGATAGACTTGTTAGGATCCTAAGGCGCAATTCTTCTCGCGGCAAGGGGCCTGAGCGGTTAAACCAAACCTCAGACACAGTTTTCCCAGGTATAAAGCTCATGCATAGGTACGGCGCACCGATCTCGTTATTGGCCGTCGTATCTAGAGCGTATATCTCTGGCACTGGAATCATACTTTTGTTCCGAATGAGGCGCATTGTGGCAACTTGTGATTCCATGGCGTGTGCTGCGATCGGTGTCATTCCAGAGCCCCAGCCCGTAGCAGGAACGCGGATCACGAGCTTGATACCCTCTAATTCAATAATGTGGACGATGTTGTATGATCCGTCGATTCGTGCAACAAGCTTGCCGCTAGAACTTGGTACATGCAGGCATTGGTTTGCGATATTCGAAGCGAGAAGGATGACAGACTCTGCTGTAATGGCCACAAGTGGGCCAAACATTTCGCGGTCTGCCATGAAAATGGCGTGGGCACTGACGGCGTTCGTATTAGACCAGAAGTGCGAGAGGACGCCTCGAATAAGATTCGGGCAGACCGAGATACTTGAGTGATTGAAATGGAGGTCGTGAGGTTGAGAGGCATGAGGTGGAAGTGATAGCAATAACGTCCTTCATCTAGTACGGAAGGTCTAGCCTTCGCGCCAGAAGTAAGTAGTACTGGCGGAAGTGACTGGGATGGCAAGGAGGAACCTTTGTTCCGTTCCACTACTGGACGTCATCATAGTCACGTGATTGCCTCACTTGTCGAACTGCCTCTCCCCATTTTCACCTGATCTACCGCTCGAGGACTAGAATGAAAGTCCCAAATCCTGAACTGTCCTGCAATCATCAACAAGAGCCGTCGCTTGAGATGTTCAAACCTCCCCAGCCCCTGAGTTATAGTTACTCCTATCCATCGACTAGCTTCAGCGAGGGGTTGTCAAGCACGCTCCAGTGGTCTTGCTTAGTGCTGAGTCCATATGAGAAGTGTGAAAAGGAGGAAGAATTGGAACTAGGGCTTTTGTGAATGCATGCTAAACTGAAGACGATAATACAAGTGATAGTATTGAGACTGGCCAACACGAAATTGTAACTCTTACGCTCTTACGATGCTTCGCTCACTTCTTCCCCTGAGAGATGAGAAAAACCTATCCAACTTCAAATTTCTTGTAATTCCCTCTTTCTAGTTCAATTTAGCCCATGTTCAACAACTCGGCCTCCCTTTCTAGACATATCCCACAATTCGCCCTTTAGCCTGTGAAGCTCATCTTCTAAGCCTTCAGCGCTGGACCTTCGCGAGGCATTGTCCAAGTCAATGAGGGTTACTTTTCCGTCATGGATGAGGAAGTTATGCTTGCTGATATCCCCGTGCTTGACCCCCAATTGATTCAGCCTTGACAAAACAAGATGACCTAGTGTGAAGTCTTCCGTCGTCGCATGGCGACAATCAGCTATGTGCCCTATGATAAACCCAATGACTCTTCCTTCCTCGACTAAGTGGCCGAGAAAATCAGGTCCAATCTGGTAGCCATCGATCCACTCGTAGGCTACTGTTTCCGCTTCCGATTGCAGTATCTCCCATGAGAACCGGACAATTTTGGCAATAACAGGCAAACTGACGCGAGGACATGTGGCCTCGTAGACATTAGAGCGAAGTTTTGTCCCATGTGCAGATCTAAGTGGTCGATTTGAGTGGGATGCCAGATATTCATGATCCCTGGGAGAGGTGCTCTGGCAGAAAAGTGAGCTGCTCCTGTTGCAGAAATTCGAGAGATGTGGCCTGTGTTCCAGTCTCCGGGCGGGAGAGACGGAAGCAACGAGACGAGAGGAGGCCCAAAGCATATTTCATTTTGGTCAAATATTCCAGCGTCGATGATGATGTGTTTAACACATTTGTTGTCGAGAAGAAGACGGAATTCGCTTTCTTCGTCTGGATCAACACTTGCCCGGAGTAGCCGAAGATTAGGGGAACTGTCAGACATACTTGGTCTTTTAGCTGAAGTCGGAAATTCGGCACGTACGAGTTAGGAGGTGTATTTTTGACGTTGAAGTTGGTTGAGTAAAAAGGGGTAGCAAGTTTAGTTTCGGTGTCACATTGCATTGGCTATCACAAGGTTCCCCCACATGACAAGCTTCCTAGGCCCGATGGTCTTACAAAGGTTGATCAATTTGACCTCTCTCAACAACCTAGCTACGAACCTTGATGCCCTCAAC
>JAZAVK010000253.1:0-28000 GCA_037954305.1 Neonectria magnoliae
TATATTATTCCTACTATTAGTAAATAGCTTATAGTAACTTATATATAAAATACTCTAAATACTTAGCTTTTCCTTTATATCTACTTAATTAATTATAATATACTTCTTCTTATCCCTTATTTCTATTTATAGTATATCTATATAATTACTTAGTATATTTAGCTTACCTATATTTCCCTACTAGCCCTTCCTCTCTAATCTACTAACCCTCCTAACTATATATAAAATATATTCCTCTAGTTACTTATATATATACTAATTCTATTAGCCTTTATTATCCTATTAATCTTACTTCCCTATTAATCTTTTACCTATAACCTCTATATAATAAATATATTAATTAATACCCTTCTATACTAGTATATCTTTCCCTTAACCCTTTAGAATAACCTCTTCTTATTACTTATAGCTTCTTACTACTAGTAAATAGCGGTTATTACTCTCTTTCTATCTCTACCTCTAGTAGCTACCTAAATATTAGTAGTTAATCCTCCCTCTACCTCCTATAGCTACCTAAATATTAATAGTTATTTTATCCCTCTATCTATAGTAGCTACCTATATATTAGTAGCTCTTACTCTCTTATCTCTACCTCTAATAGCTAATTATATATTAGCAGTTAGTAGTTACTACTCTTTCCTCTATATATACCTCTAGCAGCTATCTATATATTAGCGGTTATTTCTCTCTCCCCTATACCTCTAGTAGCTATCTATATATTAGTAATTAGTAGTTCCTACTCTCCTCCCTCTACCTCTAGTAGCTATCTATATATTAGTAGTTAGCTATTATTACCCCTCTTTAATCTCTACCTCTAGCAATTACTTATATATTAGTAGTTATCCCTCTACCTCTAGTAGCTATCTATATATTAGTAGCTATTTTACTCTCCCCTAACCCTCTAGTAACCTTCTAACTATTAGTAATTATTATTCTTTCTTATTCTCTCCCTTATCTCTACCTCTAGCGGCTATCTATATATTAGTAGTTCTTACTCTTCCTATCTCTACCTTTAGTAATAATCTATATATTAGTAGTTAATCCTCTCTCCCCTACCCTATACCTCTAGCTAATAGCTATCTATATATTAATAGTTATTACTCTCTTACTTAGCTATTAATATAGAAATCTTATCTCCTAGTAGATAAAGATCTTACCTTTCCTTATTTATAACCTAGTGGATGAAATTATAGTATTATTCCTTACTATTATATCCTTACTACTAACTCCCTATAGAGAAATCTTATCTCCTAGTAGATAAAGCTCTCCTCCTCCCTTCTTTATAACCTAGCGGATAAAATTTATAGTATTATTCCTTACTATTATATTCCTATACTATAAACTCTCTATAGAGAAATCTTATCTCTTAGTAAATAAATATTATACCCTCCCTCTTTATTAGCTATTAGATAAAATTATACTATTATATTCTATTATTATACTCTCTTACTCTTAGTATAATACTATTACTACTCCTTACTACTATTACTATTACTACTACTATTATTATTACTACTACTACTACTACTACTAAATAACCTAGCTAAAGATAGCTATAGTATTTATTATTTCCTCCTTACTAACTAGCTATAAGTACCTTTACCTAAGCTAGCCCTAGTACTCCTTCTAATCCCTTAGGGCCTAGCCTATTACTTCTTTCTTAATCTAGCCTCTTAGCTTAGGCTAGGTAAAGGTAGCTAGGGCTAAGGGAAGGGTAATATACTTATACTTATAGCTATTACCCTAGTTATAGTAGCTAGCTAGGTAGAGGGCTTAGGAAAGGTAGTAGAAAAAGTAGCTAAGAAGCTAGCTACCTTTGCCTTAGCTAGTATAGCTACTTACTAGGTAGTGGATTTACCTTTAGAAGCTAGTATAGCTCTCGAAGGAATAGTAATAGAAGAGGCTACCTTTACTCTCTATAGCTACCTTTACCTTTACCTCTACCTCTACCTCTACCTCTATCTTTACTTCTACCTCTGCCTGCTTAATCCTAGGGTAGCTATACTATAAATAGTAAGCTTCCTTAGCCCTATAGAATATCTAGTAAGGCCGGTAGCCTATTTTCCCTAAGCCCTTAATTTCCTCTAAGGTAGCTTCTATAGCCTATAGCTTCTAGCTACTTACCTAGCCTTAGTCCTAGAGTAGGTAGGGCCTTAGGCTAGCTAGCTTACCCTACTACTAATAGTTATTATAGAGGAGGGTAGCCTAGCTAATAGCTTAGTAGCTATAGTAGTCTCTATCTAGGTACTAGCCTAGGATATAGCGCTAGTACCCCTAGGTCTAGATTAGGCTACCTATTTCCTACCTTTCTATATCTAGATAGGTATCTTCACTTAGGTTCCCTAGCGGCTAGCTTCTATCCTCTACTATAATCTTAGCCTATACTAGCTCGCTAGTACGCCTAGCTCGCCCTACCTCCTAGCTATAGTTAATAATAGAGTAGGGGATATTAAGGTAAATTATATAGATAATAGTAGCTATATTAAGCCTAGTGCCTAAGGCTATAGTAATAACTATATACTAGCTTTTCCCTTCCTTCCACTAGATATAGCTAAGCTCTTACTAGGCTAGAAAGTTAGCATTAGGGTCCTCTAGATCTCTATAATAGTAGTAGTAGCCTAATTAAAGGGCTAGGGCCTTATAGCTAGTATAGTTAGTATAGTAGATAATACCTTTATCCCTTACTTTTAGGCTACTAGCTTAAGCCTATACCTACTACTTAACCTCCCTAATCCTCTAGCTATTATAGACCTAATAGACCTAGAAGCTAAAGTTAGAGTAATAGCTAGAGGCTTAAATATAAATAGGGATCTATAGTAGTATTACTACCTTAAAGTTATACTATCTATATAATAAAAGGGTCTTTATAAGGAAGACTAAGGGGTAGCTAAGGCCCTATAGCTAGCTTAGCCTCTTTAGCTTTTACCTATAGGCTAGGGTAGCTATAAAGGTTAGATAGTACTTATCTAAGATAACCTAGTCTAGCTAGCTACTTAGGCTTAGGCTTACTACCTACTAAAGGAAGCTATTAATTATAGCAGCCTTAGTAAAGACTACTATTACTATAAGCTAGGCCCTCTAAGCTTCTAGCTAGCTATAGTAATCTAAGCTAGCCTCTTAGTAGTAGCTAACTAGCTAGTCCTTTAGTACCCTATAGGGAGTAACTATAATTATTATCCTAGCCCTAGCTAGTAAGGTAAGTATAATAAAGATAAGACTCTTACTAATACCTATAAGTAGGACTACTATTAAGAGTATTCGCTTAGTAATAGCTAGCTATATAGCCTCCTTCTACTATACTAACTAGAATTAGGCTATATTATCCTAAAGGGCCTTTTATAAGGCCTAGAGTAAAAGTAGCTTATTTAGGGCTATTATCTCCCCTTCTCTCTTTACTTTCCCTACTACTATAGCTACTAGCTTAGTAGCCTAGGGTAGCCTAAGGGGTAGCCTAAGGGGTAGCCTCTTCTTAATCTACCCTCCCCTCTCTTACTAATAGTTACCTTCTCCCTCTACCTCTACCCTTACTTCTACCCCTACTCCTACCCCTTCCCTTTCCTTCCTCTTCCTATTTCCCTTCCCTTTCTCTTTCCCTTTCCCTTTCCCTTTCTCTTTCCTTTCCCCTTCCCCTTCTCTACTCTTTCTCTTACCTTCCGGTCCTAATCCTAACTAGGGCCCTACTATAAGCCCCTCCTTATTATCCCTATAGCTAAAGAAGTAGTACTACTAGTAGCTAGCCTAGCTAAAGACTTCTAAGGACTTAGGTATTAGCTACTTTAAGATATTAATAGTAATTCTATAGCTAGCAGTAGTATAGCCTATATAGGTAGTAGCTAAGTTCTTTATATCCTTATAGTATTTAGCCTTATTTTCTTTCTTACTCTCCTTCTTAGCTTTATTAAAATTAGCCTAGCTAGTTCCTTTAGCTTTAGTATACCTTTAACTAATAGTAATAATAATATATTACTATTACTATAGAATAACCCACTAGCTATTATAGTACTAGCTCTATTTTGTAAGGGCTTAAGATATCTAGTTATTATTCTATAAGTTACTAGAGCTCTCTTAATAATACTAAATAAAGTTACTAGGTAAGTAGACCTTATTAAAGGAAGCCTAGTAGCTAGCCTAGAAGTAGTTTATAAAGGGCTAGATATAGATTATATATATTACTATAAGCTATCTAATCTAGCTTAGTAGGGTCCTTAGGATAACCTTAGGGCTATTAAAGTAGGTAAGGGACTTATAATACTAGCTAATAAGGATAACCTTACTATTAATAATAAAGATACTATAGTCCTAATTAATATTATTAACTAAGTATAGCCTAGTAATCTCTATACCCCTAAGTAGGTAATTAATTAGGTATATAAAGAGTAGTAGGAGCTCTTAGAACCTCTTAACCTTCTAGAGGTACTACTATACCTAGGGCTATTTCTACTTATTTTAGCTATTAAGGAATTCCTTCTTAAAAAGCCTAGCTATAAGATTCTATAGTATCTCCCTTTCCCTACTAGTAAGGCTATTAGTATAGATAAAGGACTAGCTATACTAAGTCTAAGTAAGATTATCCTAGATAGTAGTAAGAGGGATAAGGAAGTAGCGTACTAGCCTAGTAGCTAGCTTGGCTACCCTAGGCTAGAATATAAGCCTATTATCCTAGAGGAGGTTTTCTATATCTATAATTATCTACCTTATTATATAGTAGATTATCTCTATAGTAAAGAGCTAGCCCTAGAAATAAAGTAAGGTCCCTTCCTTATCCTAAGTAATTATAAGCTAGCTGCCTATCTTAGAGGTAATCTTCCTTCTATAAAGTAGAAGGCTTAGGATATAGCCTATTAGTATATAGCTTAAGCTATATAGCTAGCTTTCCCTAGCAGTAGTAAGCCGCTAGAGTAAGTTAGTAGTAGCGGCCTAGCCCTAGTAAGGGAGGATAGCCTTAGCTAGTAAAGCCTAGCCTATATAGATAAGGCTAGTAAGGATATAGGTAAAGTAGTAGGCTAGCTATAGCTACCTAGTCTTACTATCGATACTAAGAATAGTAATGAAGTACTATAGTAGGCTAGCGAAGGGGTCCTAGGGTAGCGGCTATATCTAGAAGTAGGCTAAGGCCTATAAGACCCTCTCTTCTAAGGCTATATTCGCTTTATCCGCTTCCTTACTACTATCCTTACTAGGACCTATACTAGCTATTGCTATTACTACTATCTCTTATAGCTAGTCCTAGAGCTATAATAGGTCCTCCCTTTATAGAGGGGTAAAGGAAAAGCTATACTAGGTAGCTAGGTTAGTAGTAGCAAGGGGTAGGACCTTTATATAATAGTAAAGAAAGCGCTTACTATAGCCTAGGTAGTAGTCTATACTAGTCTTTTCCTAGAGGGGGCTAAAGGGCTAGCTATATAAGCTCTAGGTATAGGGGCTAGTAAGGAATAGCTAGCTAATTAAGGGTATTTCTTGCAAGCTAGTAATATAGTAGCTAAAGAAGAGCTAGTCTAGGGCCTTAATTATAAGCTTAAGAGTAGTATTATCTTCTAGCCTAGGTATCTAGCTAGCTAGGTAGATTAAGCCTAGATCCTTACTACTAAAGTAATCGATCTAGCCTACTTACTATAGCTAGTTAGTTACCTTATACTTACTTATACTATCCTCTAGTATCTAGAGCTATATATCCTACTACTAATCTTACTTATTATCCTATTACTACTAAATACTAGTAGCTAGCTAGGCCTCCTACTACTTCTTAGTCTTAGTCTTAGTCTTAGTCTTAGTCCCTATCCTTAGGGCTAGGGCTAGGGCTAGGGCTAGGGCTAGAGGTAGGGCTAGAGATAGGGTAGTAGTAGTAGTAGTAGCAATAGTAACAGTAGTATTAGTAGTATTAAAGGTAGTAGTATTAGTAGTATTAAAGGTAGCGATATTAATAGAGAAGAAGAATCGCCTAGATAGCTATATAAAGAAGGTCTAGGCCTAGACTAAGCGCTAGAGCCTTAATCGGGCCTACCTATCCTTTGCTTAATAGACCTAGCTATAGTATGTTTTATATTACTTTTAGTTAATCGTAAGGAAGTTAGGGCATTATTAGTAGTAGAAGCTATAGTAAATTAGCAGCTTAGTAATAGTAGTAAGAGCTCGATCTAATACCTATTATCCCTTACTCTCTTACTATTACTATTACTATTACTACTACTACTAGTCTAGCCTATATAGGTCCTACCCCTTATAGTACTATATAAAAGCCTAGCTAGTAGGCCTATCTAGATCGCTATACTCTTTCTATAGGTAGCTCTATATATTAGTAATAGTATAGCTATATACTTAGTAGATAAGTATATAGTAGGCTAGATAGTAGTATAGCTAGGACTAGCTAGTAGTAGCGATAGCTAACTACTACTACTATAGGGTAGCCTCCTATCCTTAGTCTATATAGCTTTGCTAGCTTTACTAGGCTAAGCTAGCTAGCTAGCTAGCTAGCTAGCGTAAGTAGTAAAGTAATTATTTCCCCCCCCTTTTTTTATGCTTATAGTTCTCTATCTCCTTCCTTTCCCTTTCCTTTCTTCTTTCCTTCCTTCCTATTAGCTAGAGACTAGTTATTAAGTAGTAGATAGTTATTAAGTAGTATACCTAAGTTAGGTAGATCCCTACAGCCTATATACTAACGTTTTACGCTAATAATACCGTGCGAAATAGTTATTAAGTAGCCTAGCGTATTACTTAATAACTATAGCCTTATAGTTAGGCTATCTATATATTAATAGTTATTTCTCTCTCCCCTATACCTTTAGTAGCTATCTATATATTAGTAATTAGTAGTTTTTACTCTCCTCCCTCTACCTCTAGTAGCTATCTATATATTAGTAGTTAGCTATTATTACCCCTCTTTAATCTCTATCTCTAGCGATTACTTATATATTAGTAGTTATCTCTCTACCTCTAGCGGCTATCTATATATTAGTAGCTATTTTACTCTCCCCTAACCCTTTAATAACCTTCTAACTATTAGTAATTATTACTCTTTCTTACTCTCTCCCTTATCTCTACCTCTAGCGGCTACCTATATATTAATAGTTCTTACTCTTCCTATCTCTACCTCTAGTAATAATCTATATATTAGTAGTTAATTCTCTCTCCCCTACCTTATGCCTCTAGCTAATAGCTATCTATATATTAATAGTTATTACTCTCTTACTTAGCTATTAATATAGAAATCTTATCTTCTAGTAAATAAAGATCTTACTCTCCCTTATTTATAACCTAGTAGATAAAATTATAGTATTATCCCTTACTATTATATCCTTATTACTAACTCCCTATAGAGAAATCTTATCTCCTAGTAGATAAAGCTTTCCTCCTCCTTCCTTTATAACCTAGTAGATAAAATTTATAGTATTATCCCTTACTATTATATTCCTATACTATAAACTCCCTATAGAGAAATCTTATCTTCTAGTAGATAAATATTATACTTTCCCTCTTTATTAACTATTAAATAAAATTATACTATTATATTTTACTATTATACTCTCTTACTCTTAGTATAATATTACTACTACTCCTTATTACTATTACTACTACTATTACTATTATTACTATTACTATTAAATAACCTAGCTAAAGATAGCTATAGTATTTATTATTTCCTCCTTACTAACTAGCTATAAGTACTTTTACCTAAGCTAGCCTTAGTATTCCTTTTAGTCCCTTAGGGCCTAGCTTATTACTTCCTTCTTAATCTAGCCTCTTAGCTTAAGCTAGGTAAAGGTAGCTAGGGCTAGGGGAAGAGTAATATACTTATACTTATAGCTATTACCCTAATTATAGTAGCTAGCTAGATAGAGAGCTTAGGAGAGGTAGTAAAAAAAGTAGCTAAGAAGCTAGCTACTTTTACCTTAGCCGGTATAGCTACTTACTAGGTAGTGGATTTGCCTCTAGAAGCTAGTATAGCTCTCGAAGGAATAGTAATAGAAAAGGCTACCTTTGCCCTTTATAGCTACCTCTACCTCTACCTTTACCTCTACCTCTACCTCTACCTCTATCTCTACTACTACCTCTACTTACCTAATCCTAGGGTAGCTATACTATAAATAGTAGGCTTTCTTAGCTCTATAGAATATCTAGTAAGATTAGTAGCCTATTTTCCCTAAGTCTCTAATTTCCTTTAAGGTAGCTTCTATAGCCTATAGCTCCTAGCTACTTACCTAGCCTTAGTCCTAGAGTAGATAGGGCCTTAGGCTAGCTAGCTTACCCTACTACTAATAGTTATTATAGAGGAGAGCAGCCTAGCTAATAGCTTAGTAGCTATAGTAGTCCCTATCTAGGTACTAGCCTAGGATATAATACTAGTACCCCTAGGTCTAGACTAAGCTACCTATTTCCTATCTTTCTATATTTAGATAGGTATCTTTACTTAGGTTCCCTAGCGGCTAGCTTCTATCCTCTACTATAATCTTAGCCTATACTAGCTCGCTAGTATACTTAGCTTGCCCTACCTCCTAGCTATAGTTAATAATAGAGTAGGGGATATTAAGGTAAATTATATAGATAATAGTAGCTATATTAAGCTTAGTACTTAAGGCTATAGTAGTAATTATATACTAGCTTTTCCCTTCCTTCCACTAGATATAGCTAAGCTCTCGCTAGGCTAGAAAGTTAGTATTAAGGTCCTCTAGGTCTCTATAATAGTAGTAATAGCCTAGCTAGAGGGCTAGGGCCTTATAGCTAGTATAGCTAGTATAGTAGATAATACCTTTATCCCCTACTTTTAAGCTACTAGCTTAGGCCTATACCTACTACTTAACCTTCCTAATCCTTTAGTTATTATAGATCTAATAGACCTAAAAGCTAAAGTTAGGGTAGTAGCTAGAGGCTTAGATATAAATAGGGGTCTATAGTAGTATTATTACCTTAAAGTTATACTACCTATATAGTAGAAGGATCCTTATAAGGAAGATTAAAGGGTAGCTAAGACCCTATAGCTAGCTTAGCCTCTTTAGCTTTTACCTATAGGCTAGGGTAGCTATAAAGGTTAGATAGCACTTATCTAAGATAACTTAGTCTAGCTAGCTATTTAAGCTTAGGCTTACTACCTACTAGAGGAAGCTATTAGTTATAGTAGCCTTAGTAAAGACTATTATTACTATAGGTTAGGCCCCCTAAGCTTCTAGCTAACTATAATAATCTAAGCTAGCCTCTTAATAGTAACTAACTAATTAATCCTTTAGTACCCTATAAGGAATAACTATAATTATTATCCTAGCCCTAGCTAGTAAGGTAAGTATAATAAAGATAAGGCTCTTACTAGTACCTATAGGTAAAACTACTACTAAGAGTATTTACTTAATAGTAGCTAGCTATATAGCTTCTTTTTATTATACTAACTAAAACTAGGCTATATTATCCTAAAGAGCCTTTTATAAAGCCTAGAGTAGAAGTAGCTTATCTAGGGCTACTATCTCCCCTTCTCTCCTTACTCTCCCTACTACTATAGCTACTAGCTTAGTAGCCTAGGGTAGCCTAAGGGGTAGCCTAAGGGGTAGCCTCTTCTTAATCTACCCTCCCCTCTCCTATTAATAGCTACCTTCTCCCTCTACCTTTACCCCTACCTCTACCCCTACCCCTATCCCTTCCCCTTCCCTCTCCTTCCTCTTCCTATTTCCCTTCCCTTTCTCTTTCCCTTTCCCTTTCTCTTTCCCTTCCCCTTCCCCTTCCTTACTCTTTCTCTTACCTTCTAGTCCTAATCCTAACTAGGGCCTTACTATAAGCCCCTCCTTATTATCCCTATAACTAAAGAAGTAATACTACTAGTAGCTAGCCTAGCTAAAGACTTCTAAGGACTTAGGTATTAGCTACTTTAAGATATTAATAGTAACCTTATAGCTAGTAGTAGTATAGCCTATATAGGTAATAGCTAAGTCCTCTATATCCTTATAGTATTTAGCCTTATTTTTCTCTTTACCTCTCCCCTTAGCCTTATTAAAATTAGCCTAGCTAGCTCTCTTAGCTTTAGTATACCTTTAACTAATAGTAATAGTAATATACTACTATTACTATAGGGTAACCTACTAGTTACTATAGTGCTAGCTCTATTTTATAAGGGCTTAAGATATCTAGCTATTATTCTATAGGCTATTAGGGCTCTTTTAGTAATACTAAATAAAGTTATTAGGTAGGTAGACCTTATTAAAGGAGGCCTAGTAGCTAGCCTAGAGGCAGTCTATAAAGGGCTAGATATAGATTATATATATTACTATAAGCTACCTAATCTAGCTTAGTAGGGTCCTTAGGATAACCTTAGGGCTATTAAAGTAAGTAAGGGACTTATAATACTAGCTAATAAGGATAATTTTACTATTAATAATAAAGATACTATAATCCTAATTAATGCTATTAACTAAGCATAGCTTAGTAATCTCTATACCCTTAAGTAGGTAGTTAGTTAAGTATATAAAAAGTAGTAGGAGCTCCTAGAATCTCTTAACCTTCCGGAAGTACTACTATACTTAGGGCTATTTCTACTTATCTTAGCTATTAAGGAATTCCTTTTTAAAAGGCCTAGCTATAAGGTTTTATAGTATTTCCCTTTCCTTACTAGTAAGGCTATTAGTATAGATAAAGGACTAGCTATACTAGGTCTAGGTAAGGTTATTCTAGATAGTAGTAAGGGGGATAAGGAAGCGGTATACTAGCTTAGTAGCTAGCTTAGCTACCCTAGGCTAGAATATAAGCTTATTATCCTAGAGGAGGTCTTTTATATCTATAGTTATCTACCTTATTATATAGCGGATTATCTCTATAGTAAAGGGCTAGCCCTAGAAATAAAGTAGGGTCCCTTCCTTATCCTAGGTAATTATAAGCTAGCTACCTATCTTAGAGGCAATCTTCCTTCTATAGAGTAAAAGGCTTAGGATATAGCCTATTAGTATATAGCTTAAGCTATATAGCTAGCTTTCCCTAGCGGTAGTAAGCTACTAGGGTAGGTTAGTAGTAGTAGCCTAGCCCTAGCGAGGGAGGATAGCCTTAGCTAGTAGAGCCTAGCCTATATAGATAAGGCTAGTAAGGATATAGGTAAAGTAATAAGCTAGCTATAGCTATCTAGTCTTACTATTAATACTAAGGATAGTAATAAAGTACTATAGTAGGCTAGCGAAGGGGTCCTAGGGTAGTGGCTATATCTAGAAGTAGGCTAGGGCTTGTAAGACTCTCTCTTCTAGGGCTATATTTGCTTTATTCGCTTCCTTATTACTATCCTTGCTAGGACCTATACTAACTACCGCCGCTACTACTATCTCTCGTAGCTAGTCCTAGAGTTATAATAGGTCCTCCCTTTATAGAGGGGTAAAGGAAAAGCTATACTAAGTAGCTAGGTTAGTAGCGATAAGGGGTAGGACCCTTATATAATAGTAGAGAAAGCGCTTACTATAGCCTAGGTAGCGGTCTATACTAGTCTTTTCCTAGAGGGGGCTGAAGGGCTAGCTATATAGGCTTTAGGCATAGGGGCTAGCGAGGAATAGCTAGCCGATTAAGGGTATCTCTTATAGGCTAGCGATATAATAGCTAAAGAAGAGCTAGTTTAGGGCCTTAACTATAAGCTTAAGAGTAGTATTATTCTCTAGCCTAGGTATCTAGCTAGCTAGGTAGATCGGGCCTAGGTCCTTACTACTAAAGTAATCGATCTAGCCTATCCGCTATAGCTAGTTAGTTACCTTATGCTTACCTATACTATCCTCTAGTATCTAGAGCTATATACCCTACTGTTAGTCTTGCTTATTATCCTATTGCTGCTGGATACTAGCGGCTAGCTAGGCTTCCCGCTGCTTCTTAGTCTTAGTCTTAGTCCTGGTCTTAGTCCTTATCCCTAGGGCCGGGGCTAGGGCTAGGGCTAGGGCTAGGGCTAGGGCTAGAGGTAGGGCTAGAGATAGGGTAGTAGCGGCGGTAGCAGTAGCGGTAGTAGTAGTATTAGCGGTATTAGAGGCGGCGGTATTAGTAGTATTAAAGGCAGTAGTATTAATAGGGAAGAAGAATTGCTTGGACGGCTGTGTAAAGAAGGTCTAGGCCTAGACTGGGCGCTAGAGCTCTAATCGGGCCTACCTATCCTTCGCTTAGTAGACCTAGCTATAGTGCGTTTTATATTGCTTCTAGTTAATCGTAAGGAAGTTAGGGTATTGTTAGTAGTGGAAGCTATAGTGGATTAGTAGCCTAGCAATAGCGGTAAGAGCTTGATCTAGTACCTACTGTCCCTTGCCCTCTTACTGCTGCTGCTGCTACTACTACTACTACTAGTCTAGCCTGCGTAGGTCCTACCCCTTATAGTACCGTACGAAAGCCTAGCTAGTAGGCCTATCTAGGTTACTATACTCTCTCTATAGGTAGCTCTATATATTAGCGATAGTATAGCTATATACTTAGTAAATAAGTATATAGTAGGCCGGATAGTAGTGTAGCTAGGACTGGCTAGTAGCGGTGATAGCTAACTACTACTACTATAGGGCAGCCTCCTATCCTTAGTCTATATAGCTTTGCTAGCTTCACTAGGCTAGGCTGGCTGGCTGGCTAGCTAGCTAGCGTAAGTGGTAGAGTAATTATTTCCCCCCCCCCCCCCCTTTTTCGCGCTCGCGGTTCTCTATCTCCTTTCTTTCCCTCTCCTTCCTTCCTTCCTTCCTTCCTATTAGCTAGGGACCGGTCATTAAGTGGTAGACGGTTATTAAGTGGCACGCCTAAGTTAGGTGGATCCCCGCGGCCTATACGCTAACGTTTTACGCTAATAGCACCGCGCGAAACGGTTATTAAGTAGCCTAGCGTGCTACTTAATAACTACAGCCTTGCGGTTAGGGAGGAAATCCTTATAAATCTAGGTTAGGAATAAACTAAACTATAATCTATTCCTCTAAATTAAATAGCTAGAATAACTTTAGGATCTAATTATATTATAATTAAATCCTATTTTAGTAGTAATAGAGCCTAGGCTTAGAGACCTTATAGATCTTAGTAATATATTAGATACTTAGTTTTAGGTTATTTTAAAAAGCTTAAAGTATAAGAAGGGTTTTACCTTTAGTATTAGGGTTAGATATAATTAATAGTTAAGGAATTAATTAATTATTTAGAAGTATTAATAGTAAAGGGAAAAGTATATTATATACTTAGATATATTATAAGCTTATTATATATATTATAACTAAATAAGAAAATATTATAATAAGAAAAAGCTTAAGGGACTATCCTTTTAAGAAGGAAACATAACCTATCTTATAATAAAAAATATTAAAATAAAATAATAAAATAAAAAACTAAACTATAAATTTATTAAACTTTATAAAATTATTAAGAAAATATTAGAAAATAACTATTAGTTAGACTTACTATTAAAAGTTAGGCTTTACTTAGTTTTCTATATCTTACTTCTTAAGATAGTAAAAGATATAATTTATACTAAGTTTAGTAATAAATATAAAACTAAGGTTAAAGGATTAGAAAAGTATATAGTAAAAGTAATCCTAGATATATAAAAAGTAAATAACTAAACTAAGTATCTTATTAAATAAAAAGACTATCCTAAGAAGAATAATTAATAGGAACTAGCTAAAAATATTACCTATATATAATACCTCTTAAAGAACTTTTACTAATAATACTAAAATTAGATAAATAGAACCCTAAGATAGTAAACTAGTTTAATAAATTAACTATATTAATACCTTATATATTCCTTACTATATATTACTCTACTAGAGTAGCTTCCTCTTAAGATTAAACCTTATTAACCTTATCTAACTTATATATATTATAAGAAAATAAAGATAAACTATACTCTTTTAATAGTTTCTTTTAGTTATAAAGATAAGCTAGCTAGGCTAATATTTCTATTAAAGTACTCTTTACTACTTTAATATTAGCCTTAACCTTTTACTAAGCTTTTATAGTATAATTACTATAAATATTAGTAAGGTTAGTAGGAAGGAAGATATTTAAAAGATAAATAGAAAAGTTATAATATTAGAATTATTATAAGAATAAGGTATAACTTTATTACTCTTAACTTTAATAGTTTATATAAGAATAGATTACTAAATAGTCTTAGAAGATTTAGAAATATAACCTAATATTATAATTAGTAATAAGGGATTATAAGACTAAGTTAGAAGCGCTTATAAGAAAAACTATAATTAGGCCTATTAATAAATCTTAAGAATAAGAACTAATAGAAGGAAGATATTATATTATAGCCTAGGTTAAGACTAGGTAGTTATAATTAATAGAACTATAATATACTTACCTTTTCCTCCTTATTACTATTAGATTACTAGCTTATCCTTATAATCTAAGCGATCCCTATCTATTTACTAATTATAGGAAGAATTACTATAATACTACTATAATTTAGCTCTTAGCTTATCTAGATTATTATTATAATCTAGTAATCCTCCTAAGTATATATATATCTTCCTTTAGTATAGGGATAGCCTTACTAGCTATTAATATAATACTTACTTAATTATATTAAATCTTCTATTCTACTATTATTAAACTATAACCTATATTACTCTTATTAATATCCTAATCTATTTAATTATATACTCTATACTTAAACTTACTCTATATCCCTAGGATAGATCTAATTATTATAGTTAGGGTTTTATATATTAATTTATTAATTTAGTTCTTAAATAATAATCTTATTATTATAAGAAAACTTTTTTTCTTAATATTTATATATCCTAACTTATAGAATTTCTTAAAGAGAGCTTAGATTAAAATTATAAAAAAGAATCAAGCTAAAACTATAAAAGAGAATTAAATTGTTAATAAATCTAATTATCTTATTATTATAAATATAATATTTATAATAATATAGGCTTAAAGATATAAAATCTTTAAATATACCTTAAGTATTAAGAATAAATTAAGATTAGCTATAATTATAACTTAGAGAATAGCTTAAGGAATAGCTTAGATAATAGCTTTAAGAATAGCTTAGATAATAGCTTTAAGAGTAACTTATAGAAAGTTTAAACTATAGATCTCTAAAGATAGAAATATTAATAGCTTATATATTAAAAGTTATTATTATAATTAAAGATTAAGCTTAAAAAGCTATAAAATTACTAATATAAGAATATTAAGATAAAGTTTTATTAAATTTAATTTATTATTAAATTATTATAACTTTAAGTTACTTTAGAAAATAAATAAAATTAATATATCTTTATTAGTAAAATACTAATAAAGATACCTTTCTTTTAATAACTTAATAAGCTAAGATAGTTAGGGCTTAGTAATAGTAAAGTAGTAAAATTCAGTATAAACTTTATATTTAAAACCCTTATAGGCTATAGCTATCGGTCTTCTTTATTGCGGGATAGCATATTGCCACCTAACGTTACCAAGTGGCAATTCTGTTACCCTAACAAAATCCAGAACCCTTGCTTTCTTAATGTGAGGCGATACTAAGAAATGCGTAGCAATCCTTGCGATAAAGTTGTTTGATAGAACAAACCGACTGAGGAAGTAGTTTAGCCCACTCGACCACGTTTGCAACCTTGTTGCCAACGCCGACTGTTTGTAATCATTCTCGACCGCCTCCGCCCTGTCGCTCTGATACTTTTCAAACACCTTGGCAAGGGTGGCGATGTCGGTCTTCCCGTCGGCAACGGCTTGGTGCAGCCCGTTGCACAGCACGACAACATCCTGGATCCCGTTGTTGAGGCCCAAACCGGCGTTGGGCGTAAACTTGTGACAGGCGTCTCCCGTGAGGACAATGCGTCCGTAGCTCCAGTGTTTCAGGATGCCTTCGCCAAGATCTGACATGCCCCATGTGAATCGCTCTTTGACGACGTCCTTGACTTTGAGGGTCTCGGTGACCGGGAATTCGGCCAGCTTGGCTGCTACCTCCTCAACCTCCTTCTCCGGATATGATCGTAGCGTATTCGTCGGCTCAGACTTGTCGTACAGTAGAATCCAGCCCCGTTCACGGCCCGTGAGGTACATTGCCGATCGGTCCTTGCTTGTTGTCTCAAAGTTGGCTCCCGGCTCGGAAGGACGCGGGAAGCTGGCCCACAAACACTTGTACGCGGATGTGAATGGCTCCTTTGGGTCCCAGTCAGTTTCGGGGTGTTCGGAAAGAGCAAGATCTCTCATGAGGTTGCGAGTGATACTGTGTACCCCGTCGGCACCCAGGACGATGGAGCCTTCGTAGATGCTGCCGTCGTCGGAAGTTACGCGGACACCCTCGTCATTTGAGTTGATGGCGACGACCTTCTTATCCAAGAAGTATTTTGACTTGGCTTCCTCTGGCAGATTGTCATACAGAATCTGGACAAAATGTGCGCGGTGTAACGCAACCAGTCCAACACCATGGCTGCTTAGGGTTAGCGCAGTTCACCGCGATAGACATCTGAATGACATACTTTTGCTTCAGGACCTGTAGCTCTGTACCCGTTTTGAACTGATACCCATCCAAGAGAAAGCCCTTCGTGTTGAGCAACTCGCATCCAATTTCCGTTAGTTTCTCATAGAGGCCAAGCTGATGCAACACCCTCATGTTGTGCGGTGCAAGGACCAGGGCTGCCCCAAGGTCAAGGACGACATTCTGGCGGCGCTCCAAGACAACAAAGTCGATGCCAGCTTTGTACAGAACATGAGCTGCCACCAAACCAACTGGACCACCCCCCACGATAATGACCTTGAAGTTTTCAGCAGCCATCAAGAATAATTGACGTTGGTGCTTGTGGGCTTCCAGCGGATAAAAATTTGTTAGAGTCGATGATGTGATTGGGGGCCAAGATAGCGTCACACACGAACCGTTAACATTTTCACTGAGCGTACCTCGTCACCTTTTTATCTTCGAATCTTGTCCGGGAAAAGTCGCCATCTCTCGGAACGAATCATTCGATTTGGGCGATAATTATCATGTTGTATAGATGTCGTCATAAGTGGTCTGATAGGGAATCCTTTGCATCACCTCCTGAAAGGATGCGCTACCACCGCTTCCATTGCCAAGCAGATCGACACTGCGCTACTGAATTTGAGTCGACCAAGACATTGGCAAAACTGCGCGGATCAGACCATCTTTTCTCTGTCCTGATGTGCCCATTTCTTATCGACTCTACATAGAGCCAGTTGATCTAGGTACCTACGGACCATAAATGCGATGAGTACCGCTTTTTATGCTCAGCAATTGAGCTCCACCCAACGCCTTTGGTCCCAGAGACGCTGTACAGCTCGGGATGGATGCAGAAAGCGCTTGTATGCATGTGTGTCTTTCCGAGGAGCCATGTGACCCGTAGAGACCCTAACGGAGAGCAGAACTTGGATGACTGGAAGCAATGGCTTGAACACTCACGGTAACTTCCGCCTCCTACACTGGGCGAGACAGAGGATAGTGTCCTGGACGGTGGCAGGGCCGGTTTGTGGATCTGGCCAGATCCAGTCTGGTCAACGCCACGCCCGGGACAGGAACGCAGAGGCTCTTTAGACCAACGCCTGGATTGACCTCCATACCGACCGGCTGGCTGACTTAAATTGGGGGCTTGGTATGATGATTGAAGCCATTAAGACTGCGTATGAGACTAATAGTAGTGGTCCTCTTGCCAAGGTTGGAGATTATTCCGTCCAAAACTGTATCTCGATAGTCGCGTATTCGAAGACTTTAGATCATGTTTAGAGCTTATGGACCAGGGACGAGCGTTCCAAGGGAAACGAGGCGGTTGAGTTATCAAAGCGTCTAGGCCGTGCTGTTTTCAAATGACTGATCAACTCATATACAGTTGACATGCAGTTCCTATTGCCCAAGTAAATCTACTCAACTCAAGCAATCAATGCATCGTTACAATCCAACCAATCTTCATAACAACTGCTCCACACGCTTCTTGCAATGACCTTTGCTCTTATCACTATCTTGTGGTTTACCATTCGCGTTGCCCAAGCTGGTCTGCTTAAACGAGCCCCGTTGTCAACTGGACTTCTGTCGTTAGCTCTCGCGGCGACAAATTACCCGACTTCAGCTACTGCGGCTATCGCAACTCGGCCCTTCCGTCTATCGGTAACGGTCTCAACTGATACCTTCACCCTAGGACCAAATGCGGTCACCCGCTACGAGACTGATTCCGGTGACCATAAGTTTGAGCCCCTTGAGCGGTGGTCTCACGGCCTGCTGGCCGAAGACTCTTCGGCACCCACCAAGTTCGGGAACAGAGGAACCACAGGCCGCGGTTGGGCCGTCAACGCCGGGGTCGGTTGGAACTTGCTAAGCGACGTGACATTTGAGTTCCCTCCTCTGGGTATCAACTGGTGTGTCGGCTGCGGAAGCCCCGGTTACTCGAATGGGAATGCAACTTTGATCGACTCGGGTCATCAGGTGAAGCCGCGAAGCCTGTTTGCGGCTCAGTTTAAAGCCGGGGCGGGAACTGGTATGACCGAGGAGCTGATTGATAGGCAGGAGGACATGATGCTACATTTTTCAGTGGTAAATATGATCTTAATACTATCCACGGTGTTTGGCAGCCGTTGTACCCGTGACTGCACTTCGCCTCCCTCCTGACCGAGGTACCTAAGCCTTCTCTTTCGCCTGTGTCGCCTCGAGATCACTTCCATCGCCCTGAGCTTTAACGACTCTTACCTGCGCAGCTCCTCCACCTGGAGATGTTCTAATGACCCTTCTATGATTAGAATTCAGCCCCATCATGATGCGCGGCTCGTTAAAGAACATCAGGTCAACCTCCTCCAGAGTTCGCCCCGAGGTTTCGACGCCAAAGACGTAGGCCACCGGCACAAATAGGGCACAGATGATGGCCCAGATCCAGAAGAAATTGCCCCCGATGTTATTGATTCCGATAGGCGTGACCATGACAACAACAAAATTACTGATCTGCAGATTGTTAGTCTATTAACCGTTTGGTCGAAGTGGTGGGGCACTTACCCAGTGACTAAAGACCCCGATAGCGGTCGCCTTGTTACGAACTCGAAGAGGTTGAATCTCGGCAGAATATGACCATGAAACGGGTAGGAAGCCAAGAACGTAGCAGTCCAGGTACAAGAAGATGAATGCGACTGCAGCGGCAGCATCGGCGGAGCGTTGGTGCTGTAGGGAACCTGAGATGATGAACAGGCAGACGGCGCAAGCACCAGACGAAAGCATGATTGTATTTCGGCGGCCGATCTTGTCGATGAAGAAGTAGGGTGGTGTCGAGAATATGGCGCATTGGGTGAAGGCGACGCCGGCGAGGACGAGGGACACGACTTGACTGTATCCGAGGAATGTCTGTAGGATATAGCCCAGATAGCTGGCATTGTCAGATTGGCTGTCTTCAACGAACTGTGCAACCCGTTCACTTACTAGCTCAGCGAGTTGATTCCACTCCACTGATTCATCAGATACGGCCCCATGCCCAACAACACGCGCTGAAGGTTTCGTGACTTGGTGTTGTTGCGGAATATCTCATGCCAAGCAGCCTCTCCGGCTTCTTCTTCAAGCGCAAGGAACTTGAGAATCTCTGATAGCTGACTTTCAACCTCTTTACTATCGAGTGGCTTGTCGAGGACTCGGGAAATGAGATTGCGACTTTCCTCGACGTTGCCGGTCTTGGCCATCCAGCGAGGGCTCTCTGGGAGCCACAGGCAGAGAACGAGGACAATGAAGGAAAAGAGAATCTGACAGGCGATCTAGACGCAGGTTAGAAAACATCCGTCTTGAATTTGGCGAGGCATCATACCGGAAATCGCCACTGCATTGAGCTTTCCGCGTGCAGAGTGCCCAGGCAGACCCAGCTTGCAATTGAGATGCCAACAACAATCAAGGCAGACTGAACTACAAGAAGCGATCCTCTATTATGTGCTGGAAGGGTTTCGGACTGTAAGATTGGTATAGCGACGGTGCTGAGGCCAATGCCAATGCCTGCGAGAATTCGAGCAACGAACCTAAACGCATATCAAAATCAGCATTGGGCTATTTGTGTCCCGGATCGACTTACATCTGTGCATACGAGTATGAAGCAGCCTGGATAATAGCACCAACGATGACTGATATTTATGAGTACGGGTTCGAGGCTGGATGGGAACACTTACCGATGATGTTGGCATAGATGATGGATCGCTTTCTACCAATTCGTTCGCCGAACAAGAAGGCACTAACGGCACCAAACGCACATCCGACATCATAGATGGCGGTGACCAAGCCGCTCATGGTCGAGTTCGCTGTCCTTGTTAAGACTGGCATGGGTAAAGGATGTGCTATTGCTCACGATTTCCAAGCATGTTCTGGAACCGTGTTCCGGCCAAGATGCCACCAAATAGCCCTTCATATTGTCAACAAAGATCTATTTCCACGAACAGCCTGCAATACCTTGATCATACTATGAGGCAGTCAGCGTCAATCTATCTCAGACATGTCCAAGCTTGCTTACTCCAAATAGCAAAAAGTCAACACCCGACGTCAATAAGATGATAGTCACGAGGGCATGGCCCCGAAGTTCGGCAACCATGGCGATATGATCTCAACGATTGTTTCGCTGTCTTTGACTCTGGCAATTATCAGAAATGCCCCCAAGACAACCTCAAGAAGATCGACGTCTTTAATACAGCTTGTTCATGCGACCCCACCACATCTGCAGCAACCTTGCTCTGAAGGATTCAGCCTTCGTTTGCGTCATTCGTGTGACAAAGCACGACGTCGTGGAACATGTCCGTAGCCGAGATATCTGTAAAACACACCAGGCATCGCTATAGGCCACCTGTAATGCCGGTGGAGCTTATCGCGCTTCGCGAATCTAAAGCTTAACAGCACGCCATGTCAACGTTGGGCTTCCACGTGGGTATAGCCGCGTACTCGGGACAGACAGGTCTAAGAGCGGTTAGGTGGCTGTCAGATGTGGTGTTGTGATCGACTGATATTGGTTGGGCTTGAGGTCTTGCGGAGTCGCAGAGAGTCAAGGGTTGAGAAACGGTAGGGTTGCATGACTCTTGGGATGGCAGATATCAGGAGAGCTGAGAAATCGAAGGATTTGTGGTCGGACACTATTTGCTTGGCTTCCAGGATGCGTTGCTCGCGTAGGTATGGGTATAAGATCCCAGCGTGCGGTTAATATGATAGCCAACTCGTGCCCACCATGTATTGATGACACACATCATTGATGTCATAGCATCATTGAGGTCCGCCAGGTGGATGATGGTCAGAAATTAAACACCGAGCTTAAAATTTACGGTTACGTAGAGGCCAAAGTTAAAAAATAAATGCCAAGATTGGGGTTCGAACTCAAGAATGTCTCGATACTGTGGATCCATGTTACTGGGAGGAAGCTTAGCTTTCTTTAGCACAGCGCCTTAGATCATATCCTTCTCCAATACCTACTAGCCCTCAAGGCCCTTCGCGTCTTAGTTGCACGGGCAGTGCGCGGACTTGCCCTTACCGCTGAGGTTGCTCTCCCAGCTGCTGTGGGCCCCGTCGCCGCCGCAGACGGGTAGCCAGACGAGTCCAGAGGCACGGATCTCCATGTCGATGATGTCTAATAGCATATCGTTAGCATTGATGGCGGTCTCCTCGTCGGGGCGGGACTTGTTGGTCTGACCGTTCTTGTACCACCAAGTGTTGAAGACGCTTTGAAGTCTGTGTTTGCACTACTATAATATAGATAAGTGGGTGTTACTTACATAGTAGTAATATTTTCCTCAGCGACGCCACCCCACTTCGATCCGTCAAGTTCCTAATACCAGGAAGTCTGGTAAATTCGCGGCACTTAAAGCCAGTGAAGAGGTCTTTGTTGACGCAGTTGTCCTTTCCCTGGGCCTCCAGAAGGTAAAAGACTTCATCGAAGCCATTAGCGTCCGTAAAACACCAGCCGGGGGCGTCTCCAGGGACATAGCCAGGTCGGCCTCCGTCACTGTACTTCTTGCCTGAGCGCAACAAGCTGGGTAACAAGTCAGCGGGAGCAGAAGAAATTCCTGTTTGGTACTCACAAAGGCGAAGACTCGGAAGTCCCAACAGCCCAATCGTATGGGATGAGCTGGCCATAAATGGCACGTCTGGCCCGCTGATCAATCTCCTCGGCGGTCAGCAGATCCAAGCTTGCGTCCACAAACTTTCCGTCGGTAATTATCTTCTTCAGAAGATCGAGGTTATCGTTGAGGCCAAGAGGGTCTCCGCTAAAGAGGTGTTGGTTCAGAGAGTCGGTTGCCGCATACCACGCCCTAATCACATTGCCGACGCGCTCCTCAAGCGTGTTCTGGGAGGTGAGCTGGGTGCCGCTGTTTCGATAGTGAGTTACTTCTGTAACCATAAGCTCTAGACCAAAGATCAAAGGGGCATCTTATGCTCTGGTTGTGTCCTTGGTGATAGTTGCTCCCTAGCCGATGAGGTCCTTGGTCAGGCCCTCAACAACAGCAAAGTTGTCGCCATTCTTGATCACATTCATCTTCTTGCAAACTGATTCAAAGATTAGCCACCTGCCTCTCGTATCATTAAATATTTAGGAATCGTTACTAGTATGGGAGCGCCAATGGCAACGTAGCCAAAGCTGATCATATCCAAGATGAGAGTAAGTCCCATTCCCTCATTGGGAACTGGGGCAAAGGTTTCGAGAAATCACCAATCGAACTCTGGACGCAGCCAGCAGTGCGGCCGAGCTGGTCATCGAATGACCTATCCGGACGTCAGTCACGAGCCGTATCGCGAAGAATGGAGGGTGCCCACATTGTTAAGAGAAAGGAAAAGGGTTGAGCACGAGGTTAGCACCAGGGCCGTCACTCTCATTCTCACAGCCAGAGTAGTTATCACATCCATTGCGATCAACAAGCTCACGGCAGCTCATGCCAGTCGGACCACCTAGGGCAGTAGAGATCTAAGCAAGCCATGAGTTTGAACCTGTGCATCTTCAAAGGGAGACTTACAAATCTTGGAAAGTCGAGACGCGTGTCATCCTTTTCATCACTAAAGAACCTTTCGAGGTCATCTCCAGTTGCATCCAGCCACTTGTTAATGGCCTCATCAAAGGCAAAGCTGGCCTCAGCCCCTCTTCATCGATCAGCGCCGGGCTTCTCTTTACCGTCAGCAATCTCGCACGAGAGGCTCTTCCAGTCGATCTCCTTGCCGGGACCACTGGTACAGCCGGCACCTCAGAATTCGCCGGTCAGGCCACAAAGCCTCCAGCACCACAGCAGTTGTACGCTTGTTAGCTTTGCGTTTGTCTGCTGCGACCAGGGGAAAGACAGGCCTTCCATCGGAGCAAGACCCGTCTAGACACATAGGGCCTAGCACATTGCGGGCTACTCCCGTGCTGGGAAAGACGACAAGATAAAAGAGGTAGCCGTAAAGCTTCGACCTGGTTCGAAACGTCTTACTCATTGGCAATCTTGTGAGCGTGCCTATTGTTTATATACCCGGTGCTCTCGGACTCAGTAGGATGATCGCTCGGACTCTAATGGTTATACCCCCTCAAAACACTTTCCCGTCGGACATACTCATGAGTGAGAAATGCAATCCTTTAGTAGCGTGATAAAACGGCCATCAGGATCCTTTAACTTGTCTGTTAATTAAGCAACTGTCCACAATTAAGCATGAGATGAAAGCGTATCCCATAATTGGCTGATGCGTTAAAGCATTGCAGGGATGTATGCTTATCCCTAGCGAACACTGCCGGAAACAATTCTAGGGCTAGATAGCTAGGCTGATAGAATGCTCTAAGTGATATAAATTCTCCCCTATTCTGGGATCTATAATTTCTGTTTCGGGCTACTGAGAGGTCTAAGCTACTATAACGAAGGATTTATCTTATGAAACTAAATTTATATAAGCTATAAGTTAATTTTATACTAAAAAAGTATTGTTAAGATTTATCTATAGGGTAACTATTCTTTATAATATAAAACCCTATAAGTATATTAGATATTATACTTATTATAATAAAAGTAAAGTAAAGGATACTAGCCTTTATATTATTATTAGGTTAGAGGGAGATATATATTTATATACTAATTAACCCTTAGTAGAAATTTTAACTTTATTTTAGATACTAAGCTTAAGGCTTTAGTTTAAGCCTTTATATTTTTATTATATTAATATATTCTTTTAAAGCTATTTTAAACCCTTAAGTATTTAAATATCTTAATTAATTACTACTATAATAATTTTAATATAAGTATTAGTATTATATACTTTATTATTTTAAGCTATTATTATAATTAAAAGTATACTATCTCTTTACTTACTTTAAATAATATACTTTAATATAAATTATTATCCTTTTTATCTTAATTAAGTAAGTTAAATATATAGTACTTTAACTTTACCTTTAATATACTTTAGATCTAAATGTCCTATAGTAAAGAATAACTAACTTAAAAGAAAGTTAGAGCTTTACTAAACTTATCTTAAAAATATAATAATTATTTATAATTAGCTTAGCTTAATAAAGATAATATATAGAATTATTTTAGTATTAGTATAGAATTAAGTATTAAGATAATTATATCCTTATAAATATTAGTTTATAAAGAATTAAAGCTTTAACTTAATCTATCTTAATTATAGTAATAATATAAAGTAAGTTATTTAATTACTAATTATTATATAGCTTACTTTTAAATATAATATAGCTAATTAAATACTTTTTAATACTTAATAAGAGCTTAATTAAGATAATATATACTTTAAAGAGTAAGGTATATAACTATTTTAGTATATTATAAGCTTAAGTAATAATATATTAATATATTTCTACTAATATTAGCTAAGTAAATACTATAATCTACTTATTTTATTTACTTTACTTATATTTTAAGCTTTATATTTTATAGATTAAAATAAAAAGCTTAATTATAATTAATACTTATTATATAATAATAAGTTTTTTACTTTAAGGATAACTAAATAGTAAAAGCTATATATAAAATAATAAACTTTTTTAATTAAAGATTATAAGTAATAAACTAAATAATTAGTATAAAATAGCTAGTTTACCTTATTATAATTTAATTTATTAAAATATATAAGATAAGTAATAGTTTTAGCTACTTACTAATATAGCTTTTAGTTAGTATAATAATAATTAAGAATTTTAAATTTAGTTATATTTATAGTTAAGTTAATAAATTAAGATAATATAAAGAATTAAAATTTATAAAATAAAAATATTAAGGTTAAGCTTATTAATAGAAAACTTAAAATATCTAAAGTATTTTATAATAATTACTAATTAGATTCTAATCTTAACTTATTATATTAATTAATAAAGTCTAAGTATTATTTTACTTTATTATATAATTATATATATTAATTATTAAGATACTTAATAATATATTTCTTAACTTAAAGTTAAGAGTTATAATAATATATATAATAAGTAAGTACTATAATTAAGTAAGTATTATACTTTTCCCTTCTATATCTAACTTTTTATTTAATTAATTAATTCTTAATAATCTATAATATTAAGTTTTTCTATTAAAGCTAGAACTCTTTTTACTCTTTAAGCTTTTTAAAATAATCTAAACCTAAGTATTTAATATACTATAAGAACCTATATAGTTAATAAGTAATAATTATATTACTATTAGTAAAGTATTTAGTCTTAATATAATACTATCTAGAAATTATATTAGCTATTTAATCTAGAGGAATAGATTCTTATTTACTTTATTCTTAACCTAGATTTATAAGGATTTCTCTATTAGCTTTATAATATAAAGAAAATAATTAATTAATTATTTACTAATTATAATATATTATCTATTAGTATATATTAAGCTTTAAACTTTATTAAGTAATACTTAGACCTTAAGATATATTTTCTTTAAAAATATAATTATTAAAGAGCTAAATATAAAGATCTAACTATTATTTATAATTAGTTTTAACTTATAGTAAATATAATTATAAAGTATAATATTTAATTAAATAATATTTATTACTTTAATAAAACTAGCTTTCTTATAAGTATAATTATAAGTAAAATAGTTATTATAAGTTTAGAAAGGTATTTAAAGCTAAAATTAGTATAGCCTAAAAACTATAAATAGATTATAATTATTTAATTAATTAATTTAAAAGGCTAAGTAATCTAGCTATTTATTATTAATATAAGCTAATATTACCTTACCAATTAATACTAAGAAAGTAACCTTCTAAGTAATTAGATTATTAAAATAATTTAAAATAGCTAGACTAATAATAAGATTAATCTTAAGTAGCTTAAGTACTTTAATTAATATATAATCAATTAATTAATTAGTTCTTATTATTTCTTAATTCTTAATAATTATAAAAGTTATTAATTTATTAAATTTAAAAAATATTATAAGGAAAAGAAGATTATTTAGCTTTATATATTACCTTATTTATCTTACTTACTTTAGCCTCTTAATATTAAGTATTTTAGTATACTAAAGAAAGCTTATAGTTAAGAAATAAAGTATTTAATTAAATACTTTATTATTTATATTTTAAAAACTAAGTTCTTTCTAACCTTTTATATAGTATATAAAGCTATTATAATAGAAAGAAATATTAAGAGAGCTTTTAAAGGACTTAGTCTTATTTCTTTTAACTTAGAAACTATAGTCTTAAAGCTTAATATATAGCTATAAATACTAATACTAATTAAGATAGTATTTAATTAACTAATTACTTAAGTATTAAGAACCTTAAGAATTATACTTAAGGCTTAATCTTAATCTAAATACTTTAAAAGATAAATTAAAAAGTATTAAAGTAACTTTCTAAAGTTAATCTTTAAAGCCCTAAGGTTTTTTAAGAAAGGGATAAAGATAATTATATATAAGATTACCTTATTAATTATTAAGGTTAAAGATCTTTAAGAGGTAAATAAAATACTAAGCTAGTACTAAAGGATAAAAAGAATTAAACTATAGAAAAGAAAAGTTATAATAATAAAGAAAAGAAACTAAGTAATTAATTAAATAAATATAAATATATAGATAGTAATAGAATTATTTTAAAGTAGTAATTAAAAAAGGTTAATATAATTAAGTATTTAGTATTATAGTATTTATAGCTAGCCTAGCTATAATATAAGGATTTATTAAGTAATAATTAAGATATTTAGGGAAGAGTATAATAAGTAATTTTAATTAATTAAATAATTTATAGTATTTTTATTATAATTTCTATAAAAGAGATTAAGAAAAGTATAATACTTACTTAATTATAATATTTACTTATTATATATATTACTTTTAAAGAGTTAATAATTTATATATAAATTTTTAAGTTTAGTAATAAAAAAACTATATCTTAATAATATAATAGATTTAAGCTTACTTACTTTAGTATTATTACTTAATATAAAGAATAAAAAAGAAAAAGTATAATTCTTATTAATTTATAATTATAAGAGTTAAGAGAATAAAGTATTATTATAAAGACTTAATTAAGTAATAATTAATAAGTATTACTAAGCTTTAATTATATTTACCTTAAGCTTATATAAGTAAATAAAGCTATATTAAATTTTACTAATTACTAAAGCTAATAAAAACCTTTATATTATAGTAACCTAAATTATAAAATATAATACTATATATAATAAATATTTATTATTATTATTATTATTATTATATTTATATACTATAGACCTAGAAGGTAGATAGTACTTCTACTCTATATAGATATAGAAAAAACTAAATAGATAAAAACCTATATCCTATCTATAGTAAGCCTAGGTTAGGCCCCTTATGCTATTGCTATATATAAGTAAATAGTCCTTTATACTAGGATTAGAATTATTTTAGTTCCCTATAGTTAGGGAAAAAACCCTAATAAAGAGTAAAAGGAGAGGAAAAAGTTACCTAGAGTAGGCTTATATTAATTATATAGCGGAAGCATACTAGTAACTAAGGTATAGGTCCTCTATATAGTTATAGTTATAGTTAAAGACCTAGATTTAAGTAGGTAGGTTTAGTTAATAGTAGGTTAGCTATATAGTACTAAGCTATTAGTAGCTAGTAGCTAGAGGTCTAGGTTTTAAGTAGGTAGATTTAGCTATTAGTAGGTTAGTTATCT
>JAZAVK010000254.1:0-27724 GCA_037954305.1 Neonectria magnoliae
GGAAGGAAGGAAGGAAGGAAGGAGAGGGAAAGGAAGGAGATAGAGAACCGCGAGCGCGAAAAAGGGGGGGGGGGGGGGGGGGGGAAACAATTACTCTACCACTTACGCCAGCTAGCCAGCCAGCCAGCCAGCCCAGCCCAGTAAAGCCAGCGAAGCCATATAGACCAAGGACAAGAGGCTACCCTACAGCAGCAGCAGTCAGCCATCACCGCTACTAGCTAGTCCTAGCTACGCTACTATCCGGCCTACTGCGTGCTTATCTGCTAAGTATATAGCTACGCTATCGCTAACGTATAGAGCTACCTATAGAGAGAGCATAGCGACCTAGACAGGCCTACTAGCTAGGCTCTCGTACAGTACTATAAGGGGCAGGACCTACGCAGGCCAGACTAGTAGCAGCAGCAGCAGCAGCAGCAGTAGTAAGAGGGCAAGGGACAGTAGGTACCGGATCAAGCTCTTACCGCTATTACCGGGCTGCCAATCCACTATAGCTTCCGCTACTAACAATACCCTGACTTCCTTACAATCAACTAGAAGCAATATAAAACGCACTATAGCTAAGTCTACTAAGCGAAGGATAGGTAGGCCCGATTAGGGCTCTAGCGCCCAGTCTAGGCCTAGACCTTCTTTACATAGCCGTCTAGGCGATTCTTCTTCCCTATTAATACTGCCGCCTTTAATACTACTAATACCGCCGCCTCCGATACCGCTAATACTACCGCTACCGCCGCCGCTACCGCCGCCGCCGCCGCTACCCCATCTCCAGCCCCACCTCCGGCCCCGGCCCCAGCCCCAGCCCCGGCCCCGGCCCTAGGGATAGGGACTGAGACCGGGACCGGGACTAAGACCGAGACTAAGAAGCAGCGGGAGGCCTAGCTAGCCGCTAGCATCTAGCAGCAATAGGACAATAAGCAAGACTAGCAGTAGAGCATACAGCTCCGGATGCTAGAGGATAGCGTAGGCAAGCATAAGGTAACTAACTAGCTACAGTAGGTAGGCTAGATCGATTACTTTAGCGGTAAGGACCTAGGCTCGATCTACCTAGCTAGCTAGATACCTAGGCTAGAGAATAACGCTGCTCTCGAGCTTATAGTTAAGGCCCTAGACTAGCTCTTCTTTAGCCGCTATATCGCTAGCCTACAAGAGATACCCCTAATCAGCCAGCTATTCCTCACTAGCCCCTACGCCTAGAGCCTGTATAGCTAGCCCTTCGGCCCCCTCTAGGAAAAGACCAGTATAGACCGCTACCTAGGCTATAGTAAGCGCTTTCTCTACTATTATATAAGGGTCCTACCCCTTACTGCCGCTAACCTAGCTACCCGGTATAGCTTTTCCTTTACCCCTCTATAAAGGGAGGACCTATCGCGGCTCTAGGACTGGCTACGAGAGATAGTAGCGGTAGTAGTGGCTAGTATAGGTCCTAGCGAGGATAGCGGTAAGGAAGCGGACGAAGCGAACGCAGCCCTAGAAGAGGGAGTCTTACAGGCCCTAGCCCGCTTCTAGATGCAGCCGCTACCCTAGGACCCCTTCGCTAGCCCGCTATAGCACTTTATCGCTATCCTTAGCATTAATAGCGAGACTAAGTAGCTACGGCTAGCCTACTACTTTACCTATATCCTTACTAGCCTTATCTATATAGGCTAGGCTTTACTAGCTAAGGCTGTCCTCCCTCGCTAGGGCCGGGCTACTACTACTAACCTGCCCTAGCGGCTTGCTACTGCTAGAGAAAGCTAGCTATATAGCTTAAGCTATGTGTTAATAGGCTATATCCTAAGCCTTCTACTCTACGGAAGGAAGATCGCTTCTAAGATAGGTAGCTAGCTTATAATTACCTAGGATAAGGAAGGGACCCTACTCTATTTCTAGGGCTAGCCCTTTACTATAGAGACAATCCACTATATAATAAGGTAAATAACTATAGATATAGAAGACCTCCTCTAGGACGATAGGCTTATATTCTAGCCTAGGGTAGCTGAGCTAGCTACTAGGCTAGTATACTACTTCCTTATCCCCCTTGCTGCTATCTAGGATAACCTTACCTAGACCTAGCGCGGCTAGTTCTTTATCTATACTAATAGCCTTACTAGTAGGGAAAGGGAGATACTATAAAACCTTATAGCTAGGCCTTTTAAGAAGGAATTCCTTAATGGCTAAGATGAGTGGAAATAGCCCTAGGTATAGTAATACCTCTAGAAGGTTAAGAGGTTCTAGGAGCTCTTACTACTCCTTATATACCTAACTAACTACTTACTTAGGGGTATAGAGATTACTAGGCTATGCTTAGTTAATAGTATTAATTAGGACTATAGCGTTTTTATTATTAATAGTAAGGTTATCCTTATTAGTTAGTATTATAAGTCCCTTACTTACTTTAATAGCCCTAAGGTTATCCTAAGGACCCTACTAAGCTAGATTAGGCAGCTTATAGTAATATATATAATCTATATCTAGCCCTTTATAGACTGCCTTTAGGCTAGCTACTAGGCTTCCTTTAATAAGGTCTACCTACCTAGTAACTTTATCTAGCATTACTAAAAGAGCCCTAGTAGCCTATAGGATAGTAGCTAGATATCTCGGGCCCTTACGAAATAGAGCTAGCACTATAGTAGCTAGTGGGTTACTCTATAGCAATAGTAGTATATTGCTATTACTATTAGTTAAAGGCATACTAGAGCTAAGGGAGCTAGTTAGGCTGATTTTAATAAAGCTAAGAGGGAGGGCAAGGGAGAGGGTAAGGAGAAGGATAAGGCTAAATACTATAAGGATATAGAGGACTTAGCTACTACCCACACAGGCCGCACTACTACTAGCTATAGGGTTACTATTAATATCTTAAAGTAGCTAATACCTAAGTCCTTAGAAGTCTTTAGCTAGGCTAGCTACTAGTAGTACTACTTCTTTAGCTATAGGGATAATAAGGAGGGACTTATAGCAGGGCCCTAGTTAGGATTAGGACTAGAAGGTAAGAGAAAGAGCGGGGAAAGGGAAGAGAAAGGGAAAGAGAAAGGGAAAGGGAAAGGGAAAGGGAAGGGAAATAGGAAGAGGAAGGAGAGGGAAGGGGTAGGGGTAAGGGTAGGGGTAGAGGTAGGGGTAGAGGTAGAAGGAGAAGGTAGCTATTAGTAGGAGAGGGGAGGGTAGATTAAGAAGAGGCTACCCCTTGGGCTACCCTTCGGGCTACCCTAGGCTACTAAGCTAGTAGCTATAGTAGTAGGGAGAGTAGGGAGAGAAGGGGAGATAGTAGCCTTAGATAAGCTGCTTCTACTCTAGGCCTTATAAAAGGCCCTCTAGGATAATATAGCCTAGTTCCGATTAGTATAGTAGAAGGAAGCTATATAGCTAGCTACTACTAAGCGAATGCCCTTAGTAGCGGTCCTACCTATAAACGCTAGTAAAAGCCTTATCTTTATTATGCTTACCTTACTAGCTAGGGCTAGGATAATAATTATAGTTACTCCCTATAGGGTACTAAAGGACTAGCTAGTTAGCCGCTACTAGGAGGCTAGCTTAGACTGCTATAGCTAGCTAGAAGCCTAGAGGGCCTAGCCTATAGTAATGATAGTCTCTACTAAGGCCGCTATAACTAATAGCTTCCTCTAGTAGGTAGTAAGCCTAAGCTTAAGCAGCTAGCTAGACTAAATTATCTTAAATAAGTACTATCTAACCTTTATAGCTACCCTAGCCTATAGGTAAAAGCTAAAGAGGCTAAGCTAGCTATAGGGCCTTAGCTACCCCTTAGTCTTCCTTATAGGGACCCTTCTGCTATATAAGTAGTATAACTTTAAGGTAGTAATACTACTATAGACCCCTATTTACATCCGAGCCTCTAGCCACTACCCTAACTTTAGCTTCTAGGTCTATTAGGTCTATAATAGCTAAGGGATTAAGGAGGTTAAGTAGTAGGTACAAGCCTAAGTTAGTAGCCTAAAAGCAAAGGATAAAGGCATTATCTACTATACTAGCCGTACTAGCTATAAGGCCCTAGCCCTCTAGCTGGGCTACTACTACTATTATAGAGACCTAGAGGACCCTAATACTAACTTTCTAGCCTAGTAAGAGCTTAGCTATATCTAGTAGAAGGAAGGGAAAAGCTAGTATATAATTACTATTATAGCCCTAGGCACTAGGCTTAACGTAGCTACTATCGTCTATATAATTCACCTCGATATCCCCCACTCTATCATTAACTATAGCTAGGAGGTAGGGCGAGCTAAGCGCGCTAGCAAGCTAATATAGGCTAAGATTATAGTAGAGGATAGAAGCTAGCCGCTAGGGAACCTAAGTAAAGATACCTATCTAGACGTAGAAAGGCAGGAAATAGGCAGCCTAGTCTAGACCTAGAGGTGCCAGCGCTATATCCTAGGCTAGTACCTAGATAGGGACTACTATAGCTACCGAGCTATTAGCTAAGCTACCTTCCTCTACGATAACTATTAGCAGTAGGGCAAGCCGGCCGGCCTAGGGCCCTACCTACTCTAGGACTAAGGCTAGGCGAGCAGCTAGGAGCTATAGGCTATAGAAGCTACCTTAGAGGAAATTAGGGGCTTAGGGAAAATAGACTACTAGCCTTACTAGATATTCTATAGGGCTAAGGAAGCCCGCTATTTATAGTATAGCTACCCTAGGATCGGGCAGGCAGAGGTAAAGGCAGAGGTAGAGGTAGAGGCAGAGGTAGAGGCAGAGGCAGAGGTAGAGGTAGCTATAGAGAGCAAAGGCAGCCTCTTCTATCACTATTCCTTCGAGAGCTATACTAGCTTCTAGAGGTAAATCCACTACCTAGCAAGTAGCTACACTAGCTAAGGTAAAGGTAGCTAGCTTCTTAGCTACTTTTTCTACTACCTCTCCTAAGCCCTCTACCTAGCCGGCTACTATAACTAGGGCAATAGCTATAAGTATAAGTATATCGCCCTTCCCCTAGCCCTAGCTGCCTTTACCTAGCCCGAGCTGAGAGGCTGGATTAAGAAGGAAGTAATAGGCCGAGCCCTAAGGGACTAGAAGGAGTACTAGGGCTAGCTCGGGCAAAGGCACCCACGGCTGGTCGGTAGGGAGGAAATAACGAATGCTATAGCTATCTTTAGCTAGGTCGTTCAGTAGTAGCAGCAGCAGCAGCAGTAGCGGCAGCGGTAGCAGCAGCAGCAGAGGGTAGCAGTAGTATTATACTAAGAGCAAGAGAGTATAATAGTAGAATATAATAGTATAATTTCATCTAGTAGCTAATAAAGAGAGAAGAGGAGGCCGTAGGGTTAGGGTCAGACGGTGTGTCGCGGGACTTTGTGCAATTCCAACTCGGTCGCAAAAACAGACAGAAAAATCCATAGAAATACCACAACACCGATGCACAAGGCAATATGGACATGAATGGATAGAGAAAAACGTAATGAACACACATCTAGGGACCATTTTCATTTTAGTTATTATGTGGGCATTTTATTCCCAATGTAATAGGCAAATTAGGATGCGATATAGCTAGTGAGGCTATAGGTCATGAGGTGGCGTACTGTACCCTTGTTAAGTGGCTAAAGAGACTGACTAATGGGAGGAATTATAAATGAAATGTACCCTATCCTAGGGTTTTTTCTAACCAATCCGATGCATTATAAACGAAAGATACCCTACTTCTCTTTAGTAGGCTAATAGGATATATTTAAGACCCACCCTCCCGACTAGTAGTGGCCCTGCCCGGAGCTAGACTTAAGCGGTAGCTAGTGGTGCGCTGCACTGATGCTGGGCTTGACTGTAAGTGCTGGCCGGAGGCGCGTGAGTGCTAGCCGAGGGTGATGATTATGGCCGAGGGTGATAATTATAGCTAAGGCCGCTATTACTAATAACTTCCTGCTATAGGCTTAGGGTTGGCTACCCGGGGCTACCTAGACTGTATTATACTAAGAGTGAGAGAATATAATAGTAGAAGATAATACTATAATTTTATCTAGTAGCTAATAAAGAGGGAGGGTATAATGTTTATCTACTAGGAGATAAGATTTCTCTATAGGGAGTTTATAATATAGGGATACTATAATTTTATCTACTAGGTTATAAAGGAGGGAGGAGGAGAGCTTTATCTACTAGGAGATAAGATATCTTTATTAGTATATTCCTAATATAATAGGTAAAGTAATATAGCTTATAAGGCTATAGGTCCTAAGGTAGTATACTATAGCCTTACTAGATAGACTAATAGGAAGAGTTTTAAATAAAATCTACCCTATCAAGGTATTCTTTTAACTAATCTAATCTATTATATATAAAAGATCCTTACTTCTCTTTAGTAGGCTAATAGGATTTATTTAAGACCTACCCTTAAAGTAATACTATAGAGTTTAACTAGATTACTTTAGTTATAATAATAGTTATTTAGCGGGAAGTATATAGTATTCTAGTACCCTACCTATAGAAATAGATAGAAAGGAGGGAATACTATTACTATATATATAACCCTAAAACCTATAGCTAGCTTTATCCCTTACCTTATCCTTTTATCTCTTAGTTAATATTATAGACCTACCCTATACCTTAGGCCTCTAAGATACTAGTAATCTTAGAATAGAAAGAGCTAGTATATAACGTTATTATAGCCCTAGCCTAGTACTATAGACTACCTATCCTAGTTTCTATAATCGCTATAGTATATACCCCTTATAGCCCTAGCCTAGTACTATAGACTACCTATCCTAGTTTCTATAACTACTATAGTATATACCCCTTAATATAAAACCTAATTATTAGGCTCGATAAGAATAGCTATATATATATTACTATAAGAACCTTATAGATATTCCTAGACTATCTAATTACGCTTACTATAGATATCCTACTATTAAGCTATATAATATAATATAAGAAAAAAAGCAAAGGAAGGTAGCAATAGATATAATAGTAGTATAAATAAAGAAGAATAAATAAATAAATAGAGAGAAAGAGAGTAAACTCTATTAACTCTTTATTATAGGTTACTATGTACTCTCTGCTATAGAAAAAGCAGTATAATAGAGATAATAAGAAAAAACACACTAGGAGAGGTAAGTATAATATATTAATAAATATACTAGTAATGTAAATATTTACCTAGTGCATACCCCCCTACTAAGCCTACTAGCTATTAAGGCTACTATTAAGGCTACTACTATACTAACTAAACCGTAGGAGCTACTACGACTAAGGTACTAAAGCCCTAAGCACTAAAGCCCTAGGCACTAAAGCCCTAAGCGCCGAAGCCCTAAGTACTAAAGCCCTAAGTGCTAAAGCTCTAGGTACTAAAGCCCTAGGCTTACTATAATAATATCCTTATAGATAAGCTAGGTAGGTATAACTATAGTTACTAATACTACTATCCCCTTAGAGCCCTCTATTACCCTTCTATCTACTCTAACCTTATATAATACCTTATACCCTCTCCCTCCCGCCCTTCTATCTACTCTAACCTTATATAATACCCTATACCCTCTCCCTCCTACCCTTCTATCTACTCTAACCTTATATAATACCTAAGATTAGCTCTTAGACTACTAAGCTTTACTATATAATATAAATACTAAACCTAAGGTGCCTAAGGTAGGGGTAGTATCTCTACCCCTATCTATAGGCTTAGTCTTTAATAGCCTGCCTCTCGAGCCTAGTAATCCCCCTCTATTACCTTTAGACTTATTAAGTATTATAGAGTCTATACTATTAGCTTTACTAATCTTAGGCTACTTTATCTAAGCTATCTATAATTAAGAAATAGTAAGTAGCCCTAACTTTCTTTAGATATAAGGCTATATATATAACTATATACTCTATATGTTTTTTATATTTAATTATAGCTATACAAACCCTAGTCTCTATATCCTACCTACTTACTAGCTACTATATACTAATATAATACTATATAGGTTAATACCTAGAAGAGTATAATAAGCCTGAATATATATATATAATCTAAGAAAGGGTCTAGTATCTCTAGCAATCCCTTCCTCCCTTAGTAACTATCTTTAGCATTAAGAATAGTACTTATAACCCCTAGGCCTCCTTCTAATAGTAATAGTCCTTCCTCTCTAACTAACTAGCTAAGCTACTCTCCTTCCGTAAGATATAAGCTAGCCTCCCCTAGGCCTTAGTAACCCTCTCTTAGCAGTAGGATATTAATAGTATATAGCTTAGGGCTAAGGATCTAGTAACTATTTACCTACCTAACCACTTCTACCTTACCTTTCTCCCCCCCTATAAGCTTAACCTTACTACTAACTAAGTTATTTAGCTATATAGCCTTAACCTTACAAATATATAATACATCCCCCTTAGCTACTTTATAATAATAAGCATCTATATCTCTATCCTTCTCTTCTTCCCTAAGGCCGCTCGCTTGATAATATTAACTACCTTTAATAGCCTCTTGCTTAAGCAGTAATAAGATCTCTATAACTATATTATTATCCTGGTAGCCTATAAGACTATCTCTAACCCTATTCGATAGAAGATCCCCTGTATATATAATATTGCCTATACTAAATTCTATTCCTTTAGGGAAAAGCCTAGGATAGGCTAGTAGAGGGTAGAGGATAAAAGCTAGTCCTTTTCTCTTATGTATACTATCCTAGCTAAAGACCTCTCCTGCTTCTAGGCCTCTATTATAGAGAAGGTAAACTTAACTATTATCCTAACTACTAAGGGAGAGCTAGTTAGCTACTTCTAAGGCCTATACCTACTCTTTTAAGCTTATAACCTAAAGAATACCTTTACCTAGCCTAGCCTTTAGGAAACCTTATATACATTCTAGGATATAGTCTTAGTAGGCCTTAACCTAAGCTAGCTAGATATCTACTTATACTAGCTTAATATTAGGATATAAGACTATATAAGTAGCCCTATCTCCTCTAACTAATCTAAGCCTTAGACCCTTCTATAGAAGAACTAGTATAACTACTATCTCTATAAGTAGCTTATAGATATTATACTAGAGGCCTCCTTAGCTACTACTTACTTCTATTCCTTCCTCCTCTATAATATAAGTACCTATACCTCTAAGGTTAAGCCTACCTAAATATCTAACCTAGTGTACCTAGAGGCCTAGTAACCTAGCATTATTCGCGCTAAGGCATATAACTATAATAAGAAGCTCTTTAGTATTATATTAAGCAACTACTAACTCTTTAGCTTTAGGTTCCTCCCCCTACTTACCTTTAATAAGAGTATAGTTAAGAACCTATCCTTTATAAGCTAAAATCATAACTAGGCCTTTATACCCTAGCTAAACCGCCCTACCCTCCTCTATACCTAGGAAGCGAATAAGTAGTATCTCTAGGCTATCTTAAACCCCTAAGCCTTAACTAACTATAGTATCTAGAAGGAAGTTACCTTCTACCTAAATACTATCCTAGCTATATAGAGTAATAGTTCCTTCTACCCTAACTAAAGCCTATACACTAGCTTGCTAACCTATATAGTCCTACTAAACCTAGAGCCTAGGGAATACTATTTATTCTAAGCTATCCCTACTAAAGATATTAATACCCTTATCTTTACCTAGGCTACCCGCCTAGTTCTTCCTCTTAACTATATCTTCCTTAAGCTATTACCTAGCTAGGTACCCTTATCCCCTCCCCTAGTCTAGTAGGTACTTAACTTTTATACTACCTAGCTCCTCTATTAGCTTCTTATATATACCCTAAGTAGTAAATAGGTACTAAGCTTTAATAAGTAGATTTAGCTATCTTATTAGTATGTATAGACCTAGGATAGCTATAAAGAGTAGTAAAGCCTTAGGCTTAATACTTCTATTAATATATCTAGGATGCTTTAGATCCCTTAGGCTTATATAAACTAGTAGTAAGGCTACCTTATGCTTAAGACCTTTATTAACCTTTATATCCCCTAGAACCCCCTTTAGGTATACCTAGCCTATTAGTCTAATATATAGGCTCTTACTACCTTATAGGTTACTATTAAGTTCTTACTCTAGAAGTAGCTCTAGTGCGCTTAGCTAGCCTTTAATAAGGAGTATAACTATAAGGTAGAGTAATTAGCTAACTAGGCTATAAAGCTTACTACTAAGGAGATTACCTAGGCCTACTATAAACACTTCCTAGCTAAGGTTGAGTCCTACTAGGATAGGGTATAGGGTAGGCTTAGGTAAAGTAAGATACTAAGCCTATACTAGCTCTAGTAGGCATAGGATAAATCCACTACTAATATAGGCTATATCCCTATAGCCTAGACTATCTAGGAAGTATATATTAAGGTATAGTCTATATATACCGCTACTATACTAGCCCTAATAGGTAAGATAACTAGCTAAGCTATTATAGAAGGGGATAGCTATATCCTACTAAGTAAATTACTATATTAAATAATAACCCATTAATAATAGCTACTATATAATAGTTAGTATAACTTTATATTTAACTACCTATTTAGGCGCTTAAGCCTGTTAATCTAGGTATAACTTTACTTTCTATAGGTCTACTATACCTTTAAGGAGCTCTAGAAGGTAATTAATAAGCTAGTAGGGCTATTTAATAATTACTTTAAGTCTTAAATTAGCTACTATATCCTAGTTACCTTTAATAGTAACTAGATAAAGGAGGTAGGTACTAAGTATACCTATAGTACCTAGTATTACGGTAGGCTAGCCTTTTTCTAGATCTAGTACTAAGCTCCTTATTTCTTATCGCTAGAAATTAACCGTTATATAAGGCTAAGTACTATATTCTACTATAAAGAGTACCCTAGTAGCCTATACCCTATAATACTTCTAAGAATCCTATTTACCTAGGTCTTTTAGGACCTTAAGATATATACCTAAGTAAACTAGCTATAGCTAATAGTCTATATAGAGAAGCTATAGTATACTATAGATAAAGCTATCTAGCGCTACTATTAATAGCTACTTAAGCAAATAGTTTCTTTAGTAGGTTCTATTTAGAGTAATAGCCTTAACCTAAGATATATAGTTCTATAGGCCTTTAAGAATATACTACTATAGGGCTATAGTAAAGAGAATATTCTATTCCTACCTATATTAGAGATAAATATACCTTAGGCTTAGGCTAAGATAGTAGTAAGCCTACCTACTATTCTACTACCTACTTACTATAACCTTTTTAGGCTACTAGAAACTATCTAAGCCTTTCTAGTATATCCTTAGCCTATTACCTTAATTAGGAGGTAGGCTATATATTTACTTTATAATAGCAGTAAGCAATATAATCTCTATAGTTACCTAAAAGCAAAGTAGTAGGCAATAGAGCTAGAAGTAAAGAGCCTATCCTTACTATAGCGTTTCTTATGCTAAATAGAGCTACTATAGTAGGATATTAAGATAGAGGAGATAGCTAAGATAGAAGAGGGAGAGTTAGAGGTAGAAAGGGGAGGGGAAGAGGAAGATAGGAATAAAGAAGATACTTCTACCCTAGATACTACTATAAGTAATAATTAGTTAATCGTTAGCTAGTCCTACTGATAATTATAAGGGCTATATAATTAGTAGCTTACTAAAATTTAACTATAAGGTTATAAGCTCCCTATAAGGATTATAGTATAATTTTATCTACTAGCTAATAAAGGAGGAAGGGAGGGTAAGATATTTATTAGCTAGGAGATAAGATTTATATATTAGTAGCTAAGAGTAAGAGGATATAAGGATAGAAAATAATACTATAATTTTATCTATTAACTAATAAAGAAAGGTATAATATTTATCTATTAGGAGATAAGATTTCTTTAGTAGGTAAAAGTAAGAGAGTATAATAGTAGAGAATAATACTATAATTATATAAAGGATTTAAACTACTATATTCCTCTTGCTAAAGTTCCTACCTATTACTAAGAATACCTTCCTTAAGCTATAGCTTATCCTAGCTAATACTAAGCTTATAACTCTTACCGAAAGAATTACCTAAGAACATAAGGACTACTCGCTTAACTAGAAGAGGTAGTATAAGTAGGTATAGCGCTAGAGCTATAATCTCTATTAGCTATATAGTATTATTATAGCCCCTAGCTTTCTAGTTACTATCTATTAATAAGCTATTTAAGCCCTACTAAAAAAGAGCCCTAGTAATATACACTAGAGTAGGAATAGATAGTAATAATACTTATAACTATAATAACCCTACTTATTCTATAGAAGGTAATAATAGTAGAATAAAAATTATTATTATAATAGGATAATCTCCTTCCCTAGCTAAGCAATTTCTAATATAATTATAGGGAAAGTAATATAATACTAAACCTCCTATAACCCCACTATAGACCTTAACCTTATAGCCTAATCTACCTATATTATAGCTAAAAAAGCGAAAATAACTAAAGTATAATAATATACTACTATAGTACCTTTTAGTATAGTAGCGTTACTTACCTATTTATAGGTAAGTAGAGAGACTATATAGGTATAGTATACCCTCTTACTAGCTAAAGTTATATACTACCTATAGTACTTAGCTAGGAGTCTACTCTATATTCCCTCTCTTTTACTTACTTTTTTATCCTAATCCCTCTATAAATCTATATTTAAATAAGTTATCTCTCCTTTCTACTCTATTCCTTCTTATTATACTTTCCTATAATTCCTATATCTCTACTAATAATAGTATAAATAGCTAAATACTAAAATTAACTCTAGTCTAATACTAGGTACTAATAACTATTAATAACTACTAATAGCTACTAATAGCTACTAATAGCTATAAACACTTCTTAGCATTTATAATACCCTATTATTATCTAATAATTTATAGAACTCCTATACCCTAGCCCTAACTATAGAATTTTTACCTACTTAATTATATATACCTAAACCTCTTCCCTCTTTATAACCTTCTCCCTTTATACCTTTCTATAACCTTACTAAAGCCCTAAATATATATAGTATTATACCTTCTACCCCCCCTTCCCTACCTATTAACTAGTTACCTACTATTAAGATAGTAGACTACTTATTCTATAAGTAGGAGCTTAAGCAGAAGCTTACCTAACCCTACTTATAAGAGTAAGAAGTAATTAAGGCACTGCCTAATAAGTAAAAAGCAACTAATATAAACTTTAATAAGAACCTTATATCTTAATAATAGCTACTCCTTATTATAGTTAATAATAACCTCCTTACTAGCTATACTAAAGATATTACTACTTAACTTAGTAGTAACTACTTTACTAGTATATATACTATAGCTATATATATCTAAGGCCTATATATCCCTCTATATATTAGGATTATAGTTAAGATATAGAATAGAACTAAGTAAACTTATATACTAAGTATAACCCTTAAGCTATAATCTCTCTAAGCCCCTACTAAGTACTTTATTATTAGCTTATTAAACATTAAGACTCTAGATCGCTTTATCCTCTATACTAAGTAAAACCTTAATAGCCTCTATAATAGCTTTATTAATAAGAAGGATAAGGTATAGTTTAATAACTTAAACCTTAGTATAACTATAGATAAGCCTAGCTTTACTTAGCACCTCGCTATACTTTCTATATATATTATCTACCTCTACTTTAATATTAGGAAGGAGGATATAATTATACTACCCTCTAAGTAGTTTATCTAGTACCTTGAAGACTAAGTTACTACTATACAAGAGTATAGTAAGGCTATTATTAATATATTCATAATAGAGGAGAAATCCACTATTACTTTTATATTTACCTTTCCCTTCTTTTTTAACTAGAAGAAATATTAATATAGCGCTTTTACTAACCTTACTAATCTAGCCCCTTTCTAGGATATTTACGCAAATATATAAGATAGTATAGATAACCTTACCTTTAAGAATATTAACCTCTAATTCCTATAGTAGCTAATCTACTCTAACCTAGTAAGTAATATATTCCTCTCTTAAGACTACTATACTATTACCCTCCTTATTAGTATAGTTAAAGACCTAGTATACTAATAGGCATAAGAGAAGCTACTCTTTAGTATTAACCTTAATAGATATACTTTTATAGACCCTATCTCCCTAATTAAGCCTAGTAATAATAATATTAATACCTATAGTACTCGAATAGATAGTACAATCTATACCTATCAATATATCGCTATCCCCCTCGCTAGCATTAGGGAGATCTACCCTAATATTAATAGCTAGGTATTAATATACCTTAACCTTAAATATATTAACTATACTATTCTATAAGGCCTAAGCCTATTAGTATTGTAAAAGTAATAGATAGCAAGAGACCTAGAGTCTAAGTTATAATCCGTATACTACCGTAGAGAGTTAGTAAAGGAAAATTACTAAGTATAGCTTAACAAACTCCTTAGTAAGAATAAACCTAACCTAAATATAGTTAAGCAGAAGTAAAATAAGTTAGTTACTATACTAAAAGATACATTCTACTACTATATAGAGCGCTATATATACCCCTTCGTAAAGAAGGTAGCTAAAGTATCTTAGGTAGTACTTCCTAATAAGGCAGAAGAGGTATAGAAATAGCACTCCGCTAGACTCCTTATAATAATACTTAAGTAATAATACAATAAAGATAACATTACCTAGGGCAATAAACTTACTAATTAAACCTTAAAGCAAGATATTATTATAATAGCTAGGGCTAAGTCTAAACTAGAAAATACCTTTAAAGCTACTTATATCCCCCTCCCTTATAGAGTATATACTAATATTATACTATTCTCTATCTATATACCTTAATAAAGTAACTAGATAAAAGGATTCTAGAATCCCCTAATAAAGTACCTAATTCTATATACCCTATTAACTAGTTAACTATAGCTAGTATTTTTAAGCTTATTTAATAAGAATAAACATAGAACTAATCTATAATAAACCTTTACTCTTAAGATTTAGTACTAAGAGTTAGATATAACTATAATCGCAAAGTACTAGGCTATTACTACCCTTAATAGCATTAAGGAGAATAGTAAAATCAACTAGTAGTAGCATTATATTATTAACTTTATAAACCTAGAACGCGTCTACTAAGGAAACCTCCTAATTACCTTCCCTAAACTAGCTATATATATTACTAGTAGTAAATATAACAATAACCTAAACATAAAGATAGCAATAGAATCCCTAAAGTTAACCCTTACTAGTTTTATTATTACTACTAGGTACCCTAGAGCTAGAAAGTTAACTTAGGTAATAGAGGTTTATAATATAGTAATAGAAAGCCTATTAAAACCAAAAGGGTAAATACCTCTAGAAACCTCATAAATAACTAAAGAAAATACCTAGGAAATAATACTACAAGAAGAGAATAATAAAGAAGAGCTTATAGCTATTATAAGGCTCCTCGTAGTAATAAACAATAATAAAGAAGGATTAGTATAGGAAAACAGGATCGACTAGGCTATATAGATAAGACTCTAGGCACTTCTAGAGAAATAGCATATAGCTACTATAACTTAGTGCTATATTGCTATAATAAATAGAAAGTTAGAGTAGTAGTAGGATATAGAGATATAAACTAGTAAAACTAAGACCTAAGTAAGATTATTACCTACTAATAACTCCTTACTCTTTTACCCCTAGATATATACTATAGCTAGTGTACTTACTAGGATAGCCTTTTCTTATCTCCTAAGGGATAAGAATAGGGCCCTCTTATAAAGGTCCCTAGGTTAAAAATAACTATTTATTATCTCCTAAGGGATAAGATTCCTCTATCCTTAACTAAGCCCTAGATATCTAAGGATATTAGCTAAGATCTTTATTAACTATAATATAAAATTAAACTATTATAATAAATAAGTAACTTAGTAGATAAATACTAACTACCCTTTTTAACCCTAGGCTAATATATTAAAAGATAGGCCCTAGGATAAGGAGTTAATACATAATACCTAGAATAATATATAGACTAGCAATACTATATATTAAGGCTATTACCTAACTATATTATCTCTAATAAAGATATTTACTCATAATAGCTATAGGAATAGTTACTATTAGCTATAGGTAATAAAGAGGTCTAGCAAGCTCCTAGATAGGATAACCTATCCTAAGACCTAGTAGCTATAGAGAAGGTTAAGCCTACAAAACCAGGGAAGACTAAGCAATACATCTAAGTAACGCTAACTAACTAGCTTACATAGGATACTAGAGTCCGCCTTAGCAATAAGTATCCTAGTAAGCTAGTAATCTATATATTTCTATAGAAGAGGGAAGTAGCTAACGCCCTTAACGCTAAGGCTATAGTACCTAAAGCTATAAATAAAGATACTCTTAGAACTTTACCCTAGTAAAACATTATACTAACCCACTACCTCGCCTAGTATAATATAATTCAGTAGGAGGAGTTAAGCCCTACTATAGACAAAATATTACTCTTAGAAATCGCTAAATCTATCGTACGTAACCACCCTAAGTCATTCGCTAACACTATAAGGGTAATATATAAGTTTATATTCAATAAGTTAATATTCAGGCGAAACTAGGCTAAGAATATAGAGGCTATCCACTCCTTACTAGAATATACTCTTAGTAAAGTAGACTCTATTATTAGGATACTAGTTATAGTATTAGAAGTAGCTCACTATATTAGTACCTAGAAGCTAAATATTATTATTATTAATAAGGCTAGCCGCCTTAATAAGGCTGCTCTAATAATCCTAATCTCTAAGTTTACTAACGCTTTATATCTTATCCTTAGTAACCTAAACTAGTATACTCTATTTAACTAAATAAAGGAGAATAAAATATTCACTAACCTATTTAATAAGTAGCGGAAGGTAAGCCTACTTAATAGAGTTAGTAATATTAATATATTTAATATAACTCTTACCGCGAACTACTATAATTATAGCTCTATTATAGACTTTACCTAGTTATACTTCTATTATAGTTATATAAAGATTATTAATTAGTATTTATAAGCAACTAGAGAAATATACTAATATATCTAGATAATAAAGAACCCCCCCCTAGAGAGTAATAGTATTTTTATTGATATCTAGTATAGAGAGGAGAAAAGGATTAGGATATCCTATATTAATATAGTTAACTTACTTATTATCCAAGAGCTTACTATATAACTATACTAAGACTCCCTACTATATAATATAATTAACTATATATTAAGTCTTAAAGATAAAACCAAGCTAGTATACTATAGGACTATTATAATTATTATAAGGTATACTAACTAGAAATATTAATATAAGGCTATCTTAAACTTAATCTTACTAGTAGAAATCCCCCCTAGCCTCCTAACTATATAGATAATTAATAACTTAATTAATATTAAGATAGATATTATTATTATTAACCTTATATATACTACTATACTTAGTTTCCTCTCTAACTATAAATACCTTATGGTAATAATAACCTATACGTAACTAGCTTAGTTCTATATTAAGCATATAGTAGCTTTCTAATAGTAAGGTAAAATTAGAGAATTAGTAAAATTTTATAGAGATAAGAAGTATATAATCTAGATTAAGGGGGAATAAAAGAACTAAGACTAGTAGTATCTCCGATATTATTAGCTAGGATATACTATTGCATTATACTAGTTCTAGCTAAAGTACTACTAGTATAAAGAGTATAATATAAAATCAGAATATATAGCTTATAACTACCTAGATTCTATCTATTCTTTAGAGTTCTATAAAGAGCCTATTAGATAAGTTAATAATATCCCTTATAGTATCTCTAACTTTAATAAAGCTAGGAAGGGTTCTAGTAGTAAGAGAGTTAAGGTACAAAATAAGCAATAGTAACCTAAGAGTACTATAGTACGTAAAGAAGAATTGCCTACTAAAAAGTATTACTAGGCTATAATAAACCCTTATAGAGCTAATAAAGTTATTATAGAAAACCCCCTTAAAGCTAATAAAGTTATTATAGAGAACCCCCTTAAAGCTAATAAAGTTATTATAGAGGACCCCCTTAAAGCTAATAAAGTTATTATAGAGGACCCCCTTAGAGCTAATAAAGTTATTATAAAGGACCCCCTTAAAGCTAATAAAGTTAATATAGAAGAGAGTAAAAAGGCGAATATAATATCTAAGAACACTAAATAGGTTTATTAGTAGGAGAAGCCAGAGAAGAACAACGAGGGTGTTATTTGGTAAAGGGTACATGGGCCTTCGATCAGGAAAGGTCAACTATGGGCTAGGACTGGAGTGGAAGACGAGCAATGAGATGACTTTTTAAGATGCCTAGGAGAACGAATAGTTCGATTGCTTTTACTACTAGAGATACTATGATTGCTCCTGAATTGTATAACTTGTAAAAGAAATTACCCTACCTTGCCTACCTAACTAATGCAATAATGAGACTACGTGAATAAGCACGTGGAGCAAAAAGATATTCTCCTGTTAAACTCGCATTAAAAGTTTCTCTATCTTATATATAATAGACTTAAGTATTATATAATATGTAATTAATAAAATCTACTTATAATATACTTTGAAGACTAAGATAATAAATATAATAATAAAGTATAAAGAAATACTCTATAATAGATAGTATACATAGGGTATTAATACTATATTATACTTATAAAGTTTAATATAATTAAGATAAATTTACTTACTATATAAAGTAATAGTTTATACTTAGAGAGTTATTAAAGTTTATTATTTCTATCCTTATGATTTAGGAACTATAGTTCTTTCTATACCTAACTTAACTTAAGCTTATATTATAATAGCTCTTATTATTCCCTACTAACTTAGAATACTCTAGCTAACTAAGGAGTAAAGTATCTTATATATAAGTTAACCTAGCCTTATAGCTTAATTATATTATAACTAATAAGTATTAAGCCTAGTTATACTACTACTTAACATTACTAGCTCTAGACTTATAGTATTATTTTATACTAAGAATAGTTTATACTAATAATATAATATATAGAGGAAAAAGGGGAATTATTTATTTTTATTATTAACCTAATTATAAGTATTAATATATATAGTATTATATACTATATTATATAACCCTATATAATAAAAAGAAATATTATAGCTAATTATTTAATAATAAAGGAATTTTATCTTATACTAGATAAATTTATATTAAATATTAATACTTATACTTATTTAATAGTATTAAATAGAATCTAGATAAAGGGATTTTACTTATTATAAACAAATCTTATCTTATACTTAATAAACAATAAAGTAATCTTACCCTAGAGTAGATAATATAAAGTGAAATAACTAAGCCTAATAATATTTCTAAAAATAGATTTCTATATAATAAAATAATATAAATAAACTTAATATATAAGCTAGTAAAAATAATATATTTGCTTATACTTAGATATAAACTAAGGATTTTCTAAAGATTACTCTCTTTATATATACTTATCTTTTATAATAATCTATAATAATTCCTTATTTATAAAGAAGATTACTAATTATATAGTTAAATAAAGTAAATAAGCTTAGTAATTATAATTTACTCTATCTAGATATTTATTATATACTTATTTTATACTTATACTTACTTATATACTTATTAAAAAGTTAAACTAATACTTAACCCTATTTATATATATAATTAAGCTATAAATTCATTAGGTACTAGATAAAATTATACTATTAACTTTATATTATAGATATTAGTATATAATAGTAAACTATATAATATTCTTATCTATTATTATATAAAATTTAGCTATTTTACTTATTAATAACTCTAGCTTATAATAATATAGATTACTAGGATTAGTTAACCTTATAAGCTTAGTAAGATTAGTCTATTATAAGGTTAGTCTATTATACTAACTCTTATAGTTTTATTCTTATTATAGTTATAAATAGGGCTATTTTATACTATATCTTTTCCCTCTTAGGTTTCTTATATTACCCTTAAGAATACCCTAGCTCTAATATAATATAGTATTAAAACATAACCTTAAGATTTATACTAATATAAGTCTAATTCCCTATACTACTATATAGTATAATATAAATAGAAATATATTATATATAGAACTCCCTCCCCTTAAGCTACTACTAGGTATTATTACTAATAATTTTATAGGGTAAAATAAGGAAAAACCTATACCCTCTATATAGTAGTATATAAAGGTAAGTTATATTTTAATATTTATTCATTTAGTATCCAAGCAAAAAAATAGACATTAGTAATATAATATTATAATTAAATAGCAATAACTATAACTATTTTCAAATAGTACTAAATTATACCTTTTACATTCACTATTATTATTTTCCCAACGTGCATAAGTAATAACTAGTTTTTAGTAATACTAAATTATAATCGGATTAAGTAATCTCCCTATTCTACACTACTATTTAAAATCTTCCACCTACTATAGAAGTCTAACTCTTTCTCTTCCTTATATAATACCTCTACCCTTACCCTTACCCTTACCCTTATACCTCCCTATATACATAAGGTACATACACAATCTTCCTATTAAATACTAAATTTACCCTCTTTATAGCCCTAAAATATATATATCTATATATAGTATAAAGATCATAACATTATAACATTCTCGAATATTACTATACAACCTTACCCTTACTATACTACTATTATCCCCCGCTATACACTATCACACATCCCTATAACTCAAGCCCTCGATATACATTAATACACTCTATCTTACGCAGTAATACATCCCTTACTTTTAACCTCGCTATTATATTCGCTTAAGTCTACAATATTATTAATTTTCCTACTATTTACCTACCCTCTCTACTAGGTAATATTATTCATAAGTATAGATAACTATATTCACTATTACCCTACTTACCCTACTATTCACTACCCCTCTATTCACTCCCCTATACTATTCACCTATAACCTTAACCTTATATATTTCCCACCTAGCCCTCTTCCCTCCCTCCTTTCTTCCTTCCTTCCTATAACTATATATTAATACTAATAATACATACATATACCTATATATATATATCATTAGAAAGGGTGCCTCTATTAATGCTTAGGCATCCTCATATAATTCTATTGTATTTACTACTAGCTCTCTACGTATCTAGCGGTGAGTTTATTCTTACTATCTTTAACCTTATCCTCTATAACTAAGAAAACGCTTAGTACTAAACTTATATTACTATAGACTATAACTAACTAAGCATTAACATAGATAGCACACTAGCTAGGTAAGTTATATTACCCTACATTACCTATTACTCTAATACACTAACTACTCCTAGCTATCCCTTCACTCTTTACAATACTACCCTTTATGCTATCTTAGCATTATTTCATTAGCTATCCTATAAGCAGCGCATACACTATCATCAGGTAGCTAACAAGGTTATGCTATTTGCACTCCTAACTCCTACTACAGTAGTAGTTTTCCTTATTATCTACCTAACGAAATTCCCTAACCGCAAGGCCACGGTCATTAAGTAGCACGCTAGGCTACTTAATAACCATTTCGCGCGGCGCTATTAGTGTAAAACGTTAGCGCACGGGCCGCGGGGATCTACCTAACTTAGGCGTGCCACTTAATAACCATCTACCACTTAATAACCAGTCCCCAGCCAATAGGAAGGAAGGAAGGAAGGAAGGAGAGGGAAAGGAAGGAGACAGAGAACCGCAAGCGCGAAAAAAGGGGGGGGGGGGGGGGAAACAATTACTCTACCACTTACGCTAGCCAGCCAGCCAGCCAGCCAGCCAGCCAGCCCAGCCCAGTGAAGCCGGCGAAGCCATATGGACCAAGGATAGGAGGCTGCCCTATAGTAGCAGCAGTCAGCCATCGCCGCTGCTAGCCAGTCCTGGCTACGCTACTATCCGGCCTACTGCGTGCTCATCTGCTAAGTATACGGCTACGCTATCGCTAACGTACGGAGCCACCTGTAGAGAGAGCATAGCGACCTAGACGGGCCTACCGGCCAGGCTCTCGTACGGCACTATAAGGGGCAGGACCTACGCGGGCTAGACTGGTAGTAGCAGTAGCAGCAGTAGCGGTAGCAAGAGGGCAAGGGACGGTAGGTACCGGATCAAGCTCTTGCCGCCATTGCCGGGCTGCCAATCCACTATGGCTTCCGCTGCTAACGATACCCTGACTTCCTCACGATCAACTGGAAGTAATGTAAAACGTACTGTAGCTAGGTCCACCAAGCGAAGGATAGGCAGGCCCGATTAGGGCTCTGGCGCCCAGTCCAGGCCCAGACCTTCTTTACATAGCCGTCCAGGCGATTCTTCTTCCCTGTTGATACCGCCGCCTCCGATACCGCTAATACCGCCGCCTCCGATACCGCTAATGCCACCGCCACCGCCGCCGCCGCCGCCGCCGCTGCCCTGTCTCCAGCCCCACCTCCGGCCCTGGCCCCGGCCCCGGCCCCGGCCCCGGCCCCGGCCCCAGGGATAGGGACCGAGACCGGGACCAAGACCGAGACCGAGAAGCAGCGGGAGGCCCAGCTAGCCGCTAGCATCCAGCAGCAATGGGACGATGAGCGAGACCAGCAGCAGGGCATGCAGCTCCGGATGCTAGAGGATAGCGTGGGCAAGCACGAGGTAACTAACTGGCTACGGCGGGCAGGCTGGATTAATTACTTCAGCGGCAAGGACCTAGGCCCGATCTACCTGGCCAGCCAGATGCCCGGGCCAGAGGACGACGCTACTCTCGAGCTTATGGTCGAGGCCCTGGACTAGCTCTTCTTTAGCCGCTGCATCGCCGGCCTGCAAGAGATGCCCCTGATCGGCCGGCTGTTCCTCGCCAGCCCCCACGCCCAGAGCCCGCACAGCCGGCCCTTCGGCCCCCTCCAGGAAAAGACCAGTATGGACCGCTACCTAGGCTACAGTAAGCGCTTTCTCTGCTATTGTATAAGGGTCCTACCCCTTACCGCCGCCAACCTAGCCACCCGGTATGGCTTTTCCTTTACTCCTCTGCAAAGGGAGGACCTATCGCGGCTCTAGGACCAGCTGCGAGAGATGGCGGCGGCGGCGGCGGCCAGCACGGGTCCCGGCGAGGACAGCGGCGAGGAAGCGGACGAAGCGAACGCAGCCCTAGAAGAGGGGGTCTTGCAGGCCCTGGCCCGCTTCTGGATGCAGCCGCTGCCCCAGGACCCCTTCGCTAGCCTACTGTAGCACTTCGTTGCCATCCTCGGCATCGATAGCGAGACCGGGCAGCTACGGCCGGCCCACCACTTTACCTACGTCCTCGCCGGCCTTGTCTACACAGGCCGGGCTCTGCTGGCCGAGGCTATCCTCCCTCGCCAGGGCCGGGCCGCTGCCACCGACCTGCCCCAGCGGCTTACTGCCGCTAGGGAAAGCTAGCTATATAGCTCAAGCTACGCGCCGATGGGCTATATCCTAAGCCTTCTACTCTACAGAAGGAAGATTGCCTCTAAGATAGGTAGCCGGCTTATAATCACCTAGGATAAGGAAGGGACCCTACTCTATTTCCAGGGCTGGCCCTTTGCCATAGAGACGATCTACTATATAATAAGGTAGATAACCGTGGATGCAGAAGACCTCCTCTGGGATAATGGGCTTATATTCTGGCCTAGGGTGGCCGAGCCAGCTGCTAGGCTAGCACGCCGCTTCCTTATCCCCCTCGCCGCCATCCAGGATGACCTTACCTAGACCTAGCGCGGCTAGTCCTTTATCTATACTAACGGCCTTGCTAGCAGGGAAAGGGAGATACTATAGAACCTTATAGCCAGGCCTTTTAAGAAGGAATTCCTTAACAGCTAAGATAAGTAGAAATGGCCCTAGGTATAGCAGTACCTCCGGAAGGTTAAGAGGTTCTAGGAGCTCCTACTACTCCTTATGTACCTAACCAACTACCCGCTTAGGGGCATAGAGATCACCGGGCTACGCTTAGTCAATAGCATTAATCAGGACCGTAGTATCTTTATTATTAATAGCAAGGTTATCCTTATTAGCTAGTATCATAAGTCCCTTGCCCACTTCGATAGCCCTAAGGTTATCCCGAGGACCCTGCTAAGCCGGATCGGGTAGCTTATAGTAATATATATAATCTACATCCGGCCCTTCATAGACCGCCTCTAGGCCAGCTACTAGGCCTCCTTTAATAAGGTCTACCTACCTAGCGACTTTATCTAGCATTACTAAGAGAGCCCTAGCAGCCCGTGGGATAGTAGCTAGATATCTTAAGCCCTCGCGAAATAGAGCCAGCACTATAGCGGCCAGCGGGTTACCCTACAGTAATAGCGGTATATTGCTATTACTATTAGTCGAAGGTATACCAGAGCTAAGGGAGCTAGCCAGGCTGATTTTAACGAGGCCGAGGGGGGGGGGCGAGGAGGAGGACGAGGCCGAACGCTATAAGGATGCAGAGGACTTAGCTACTACCCACACAGGCCGCACTACCGCTAGCTATAGGGTTACTATTAATATCTTAAAGCAGCTAACACCTAAGTCCTTAGAAGTCTTTAGCTAGGCCAGCTGCCGGTAGCATTGCTTCTTTAGCTACGGGGACAATAAGGAGGGGCTTATAGCAAGGCCTTGGTTAGGATTAGGACCGGAAGGCAAGAGAAAGAGCGGGGAAGGGGAAGGGGAAGGGAAAGAGAAAGGGAAAGGGAAAGGGAAAGGGAAGGGAAATAGGAAGAGGAAGGAGAGGGAAGGGGTAGGGGCAGGGGCAGAGGCAGGGGTAGAGGCGGAGGGAGAAGGTAGCTATTAGTGGGAGAGGGGAGGGTAGATTAAGAAGAGGCTGCCCCTCGGGCTGCCCCTTGGGCTGCTCTAGGCTACCGAGCTGGCAGCTATGGTAGTAGGGAGAGTAGGGAGAGAAGGGGAGATAGCGGCCCTAGACGAGCCGCTTTTGCTCTAGGCCTTACAAAAGGCCCTCCGGGATAATACGGCCTAGTTCCGGTCAGTATAGCAGAAGGAGGCTATATAGCTAGCTACTGCTAAGCAAACGCTCTTAGTAGCAGTCCTACCTACAGGCGCTAGTAAGAGCCTTATCTTTATCGTGCCTGCCTTGCTAGCTAGGGCCGGGATGATGATTATGGTTACTCCCTATAGGGTACTGAAGGACTAGCTGGTCAGCCGCTGCTAGGAGGCTGGCTTAGACTACTGTAGCTGGCCGGAAGCCTAGGGGGCTTAGCCTATAGTGATAGTAGTCTCTACTAAGGCCGCTACAACCGATAGCTTCCTCTAGTGGGCAGCGAGCCTAAGCCTGAGTAGCTAGCTGGACTGGGTTGTCTTGGATGAGTGCTATCTAACCTTTATAGCTGCCCTAGCCTATAGGTAAAAGCTAAAGAGGCTGAGCTGGCTATGGGGCCTTAGCTGCCCCTTAGTCTTCCTTATAGGGACCCTTCCGCTGTATAGGCAGCATAACTTCAAGGCGGCGATGCTACTATAGATCCCTATTTATATCCGAGCCTCTAGCTACCGCCCTAACTTTAGCTTCCAGGTCTATTGGGTCTATAACGGCCAGGGGATTAGGGAGGTTAAGCAGCGGGTGCAGGCCCGAGCCAGCAGCCTAAAAGCAGGGGATAAAGGCATTATCTACTGTACTAGCCGTGCTAGCTGCAAGGCCCTAGCCCTCTAGCTGGGCTGCCACTACTATCACGGAGACCTAGAGGACCCCGATGCTAACTTTCTAGCCTAGCGAGAGCTTGGCTATGTCTAGTGGAAGGAAGGGAAAAGCTGGTATATAGTCGCTACTATGGCCCTGGGTACCGGGCTTGATATGGCTACTATCGTCCATATAATTCACCTCGATATCCCCTACTCTATCGTTGACTATAGCTAGGAGGTAGGGCGAGCTAGGCGCGCTAGCGAGCTAGTGTAGGCTAAGATTATAGTAGAGGATAGAAGCTGGCCGCTAGGGAACCCGAGCGAAGATGCCTATCTAGATGTGGAAAGGCAGGAAATAGGTAGCCTAGTCTAGACCTAGGGGTGCTGGCGCTATATCCTAGGCTAGCACCTGGATGGGGACCACTGTAGCTACCGAGCTATCGGCTAGGCCGCCCTCCTCTGCGATAACTGTCAGCGGCAGGGCGAGCCAGCCGGCCTAGGGCCCTACCTACTCTAGGACTAAGGCCGGGCGAGCAGCCGGGAGCTGCAGGCTATAGAAGCTGCCTTAGAGGAAATCAGGGGCTTGGGGAAAATAGGCTGCCGGCCTTGCTGGATGTTCTACGGGGCCGAGGAAGCCCGCTATTTATGGTACAGCTACCCTAGGATCGGGCAGGCGGAGGCGGAGGCGGAGGCAGCGGCGGAGGCGGAGGCGGCCACGGAGGGCGAAGGCAGCCTCTTCTATTACTATTCCTTCGAGAGCTATACTGGCTTCTAGAGGCAAATCCGCTACCTGGCAAGCAGCCACACCGGCCGAGGCAAAGGCAGCCAGCTTCTCAGCTGCTTTTTCTACTACCTCTCCTAAGCCCTCTGCCCGGCCGGCTACCGTAACTAGGGCAATAGCTATAAGTATAAGCATATTGCCCTTCCCCTAGCCCTAGCCGCCTTTACCTAGCCCGAGCTAAGAGGCTAGATTGAGAAGGAAGTAATAGGCCGGGCCCTAAGGGACTAGAAGGAGTACTAGGGCTAGCTTAGGTAAAGGCACTTACGGCTGGTCAGTGGGGAGGAAATGACGAATGCTATAGCTATCTTTAGCTAGGTCGTTCAGTAGTAGCGGCAGCGGTAGCGGTAGCAGCAGTAGTAGCAGTAGGGGGTAGTAGTAGTATCGTACTAAGAGCGAGAGAGTATAATAGTAGAATATAATAGTATAATTTCATCTAGTAGTTAATAAAGAGGGAGGGTATAATATTTATCTACTAGGAGATAAGATTTCTCTATAAGGAGTTTATAGTATAGGAATATAATAGTAAGGGATAATATTATAATTTTATCTACTAGGTTATAAAGGAGGGAGGAGGAGAGCTTTATCTACTAAGAGATAAGATTTCTCTATAGGGAATTAGTAGTAAGGATATAATAGTAAGGGATAATACTATAATTTTATCTACTAGGTTATAAATAAGGGAGGGTAAGATCTTTATCTACTAGGAGATAAGATTTCTATATTAATAGCTAAGTAAGAGAGTAATAACTATTAATATATAGATAGCTATTAGCTAGAGGTATAGGGTAGGGGAGAGAGGATTAACTATTAATATATAGATTATTACTAGAGGTAAAGATAGGAAGAGTAAGAACTACTAATATATAGGTAGTCACTAGAGGTAGAGATAAGGGAGAGAGTAAGAAAGAGTAATAATTACTAATAGTTAGAAGGTTACTAGAGGGTTAGAGGAGAGTGAAATAGCTATTAATATATAGATAGCTACTAGAGGTAGAGGGATAACTATTAATATATAAGTAATTACTAGAGGTAGAGATTAAAGAGGGGTAATAATAGCTAACTACTAATATATAGATAGCTACTAGAGGTAGAGGGAGGAGAGTAGGAACCGCTAACTATTAATATATAGATAGCTACTAGAGGTATAGGGGAGAGAGAAATAACCGCTAATATATAGATAGCTACTAGAGGTATATATAGAGGAAAGAGTAGTAATTATTAACTGCTAATATATAGTTAGCTATTAGAGGTAGAGATAAGAGAGTAAGAGCTATTAATATATAGGTAGCTACTATAGATAGAGGGATAAAATAACCGCTAATATTTAGGTAGCTATAGGAGGTAGAGGGAGGATTAACTACTAATATTTAGGTAGCCGCTAGAGGTAGAGATAGGAAGAGAGTAATAACTACTATTTACTAGTAGTAAGAAGCTATAAGTAATAAGAAGAGGTTATTCTAAAGGGTTAAGGGAAAGATATACTAGTATAGAAGGGTATTAATTAATATATTTATTATATAGAGGTTATAGGTAAAAGATTAATAGGGAAGTAAGA
>JAZAVK010000255.1:0-26354 GCA_037954305.1 Neonectria magnoliae
ATAATAATAATAATAAACTTAATATAGATCCTAGGTAAAAGAAGTATAGTAATTATTACTAATATCTTTATAAGTAAATACTAATAATAATAATACTAATAATACTTATAAGCTTCTCTTAATATAATCCTAATATATAACTATACTAATCTTTAGTAGGTAAAGAAAAAGGCTAGGGTAAAGAGTATAGCTACTTTAAGAGATAAGTCTTTTAGTAAAGCTCTTATTACTATCCTTATAACTATAACTATAAGGATAGTATAGAATATCCCCTATTCTATATATATTATATAGATAGGTAAAGATAATACTATAAGTCTCTACTAAGACTAAGCTAATATAATAGTAAGTAGCTATATAACTTATATATATATATAAGATCTATAAGCCTTTACTATTTATTACTATTATAGCTACTTAAGCTTTAGTAGTAGCTCTTTTATATAAGAAAGGTATTAATACTATAAGTATAAGTTAGTTCTATTATATAATATTATATAATACTAACTAAAGTATAGGAAAAGCTTAGAAAGCTTAAGAATATTACCCTAAGGGCTAAGAGCTAAATCCCTAAGTAATTATATATTATACTTATAGTAGTAACTATAAGTTATTAACTAACTAGCTTAATAAGTTAGTTAGTAAGGTTAACTATATTACTAAGGTACTTAAGTACCTTAAAAGTATATTAAATCTAGCTCTTACTTACCTAGGTAGTATCCCTAAGTTAATTAGGTCTTTAGAACTTAGGAAATTTAGTAAGGAGGATAATTAAGAGGAATAGGGTTAGGAGTAGGGTTAGAAAGTAGGAAGGGAAGGTATAGGATTAGAGTATATCTATAGTTTAGTATAGGCTAGTTTTTTTACTCTTTATAGCTTTTTTCTAGGTATATTTTATCTTTCCCTAAGGAAGGGTAAGAGATACTTAATATAAGTATACTATAGGTTTAGCTAATACCTATAAACTTAAGCTATATATTCCTTAAGCTTATACTTTACTTTTACTTTATAATTATAATTACTATAGATTTAGAGAGTAAGCTTATAGTATAAGATAAGGTATAAGTAAAGGAACTAGTCTAAGTAAGCTTAACTTTATAATTAGTATTTTCTCTTAGCTTTTTTTAAATTAAGTTTTTTTATATTAAATCTTATTAAAGAAACTAATATATATACTTTTAAAGATTAAAGTTACCTTTATATTATATATTACTTATATAATACTAAGTAATCTATTCTATATTTATTTAATTCTTTAATATATTAATAATAAGAAACTTACTATTCTTACTTACCTTAGTCTATTCTTAGTATAAAAAAATAATATTATATTACTTAACTTTATATTACTTAACTTTATATTTCTTAAGAGTATTCTATAGCTTATTAAATACTCTTAACTAATAATTATATATTATAGGTAAAGTAAGTTAAGTAAAATTTAAAGGCTTAAACTATAGTAAAGGTAGGGAATATTAGTATAGTATAATATAGCTTTATTTCTAATTAATAATTAAAATAATTTCCTTCTCTTTATTAAGAATAAAGTTCTATAATTATAAGTTACTATATATTAAGAATAAAGATCTATAATTATAAGTTACTATATATTAAGATAAAAGAGCTATTATTTTAATTATAATCTACTTATTTATTAGTAAAGTAATAAAAAAGGTAATAGTAATAAAGAGAATCTCTCCTAAAGTATAGATTAAAAATACTATTATAACTTTATAAGAAAGTATTATATACTATTAGTAATTATATAGTAGTATAGTTATTAGCTAATCTTAAGAAGCTTAATATATAAAATATATTCTAAATCTATAAGGGTTTAAGGCCCTCTAGCTCTTATATATTAATATTAATAGTAACTAGTCTCTTATAAATATAGAAGTCTTCTATTAGATATCTAATAGCGGGAAACTTAAGCCTTCTAAGCTAAATATATATATCCATAAGCAAGGTATAGAATTATCATCGTTAATCATTAGAGAGCGACTTCAGCTAGGAGAAGGATAATTTCAAACCCTCTATATATTCGATAATAAGGAATAATAAGAGGGGCCTGGTATCGTCTCCGAGCTTGTAGGCAATGATTTCAGGAATGGGTATGGTTGTTCGCTCGGCGACTACTCTGCCAACATCATTAGCGTACTGCTGTGCTCTGGACATTGGACTTGGACCTACTTCATCGTCACGATCTCGCTTTCGAGTTTGCTTCTCGCGCCAAAGGCGAGGCATGGTGCTAGAGGGATTCGAACTACCCACTTTACCTCGTCATCGAACTCGACGAAGTAGCAGACATTGAAGCTCCCGCGGACTTTATCCTGGAAGAGATGGCAGCCCATGTCGTTGCGGAACGATTTGGCGAGGTTGCAAACATCCCGCCATGAGATGGACGCGAGAAATCTCTCGCGTTCGCAATGTACACGGGACTCGACTATTTCATCCCGAAAGCCATGAAAGCTACGGTGCCCGTCTGGCATCTTGAGTCAAAGAGGTAATGAAGTACTGTTTTAATTGAGGAGGCGTCAGGGATCATAGGAGCTTCCCCTAAGCAAAATTCCAATCCCGGAACACGGTGATTCAATCATCCGATGCGCGTTGTTCGCACGTGACGCAGTCTCGTTCGGCCTGCAAGTCATCTGTAGGTACGATGAAGGCGGTTCAGCTGTCTCTGCAAGCGCCTTCGTCGTCTGCGTGCTGAGAGGCTGGCTGCGTATCTCCATCAGGCTCATTGCTTCTGATAAATCTCTAGTGCATAGTATAAGAGTAATAGAAAATCCCGTACTCGACTAATTTCTGGCGAACCCTTTGCCTCTGAGGAACGTAATTGTCCTTCTGATCTCCTGCCCTTCTGTGTCTTAAAGATGTTTGGTCCTCCTCGTCGCATTGCTTCTCGTTAACATCGGTCGGTGCCAGCTCCCACCTGGGCACTTCCTCGCGCTCCTTCTCGGCTTTGGCTGCTAGGCGAGGACTCTTGGTCGTTGGAGGGTCCTTGAGACTGTTCTGGGAGGGTCGTTTGTCTAGAGCCGGCAATTGAAGGTGTGTGTTGGCGTTCCCGTTGTAGCTATTCATGATGCTTGCGGACAGAGCTCGATCGGTGCTTGGTGTGGTGGTGTGCAAATGGCCTGTATGGAGCTTGCAGGGGAAGTCGAGCTGTATTTATATCTATTGGACTGATTCATCTAAGCTAACTGGGCCCTTCTCCAACGGATTATCTCGATTAAGTCCCCAATTGGGTCCGGGAGGCACCGGCTCTAGGGCCCCGGGCTGCAGAGGCTGGGTAACTCCGGATCTGTAGGGTTAAAGACCATCTTCTGCCTAGCTATTCTATCCAGCACCCTGATGATACCTTTTGGAATATCTGCAGCCACAACAAAGGCATTAAGTTTAATATACATCCCAAGCCTGGTCGCGTAGAATTCCTCTATGGCGTCTGAATTGAAGTTATCTGATTCGATCGGAATGAGTAGCCTGTCTTCCCTTTCAACGAGGATGGATGGATAGATCCAGAGTGAATACTCGCAGGAATTGACGTGATCCACTACCTTCAGATGTCACATGTATCGGGATATCGGATATCTACAGCATCACACCACCAACACACCATCGCCACCGGCCTCGTCACCAGCCTCGTCATCTAGGCCTAGCTTTTCCTTGATTTTATCTATAGCTAGTTGAAGCCAAAGACTCCGAAGGATCCGGAGCCTCTCGGCTGTCCGAGGTCATCCGAGGTCGTCATCAGTCTCTTCGTCTATAAGACTGACCCAAAGACCCTCATTAGATAGGAAGAATATCAAGAGCTTCTCGCACACATGATCATATCCATCTGCTAGATGCAACATCAGAGGATCTCCTAGGGCTTGCAGGTAAAGAGTTTGGCGACTAAGTTTCTACACCACCGCTAGGTTCTAGCCAAGGTTTCATTCAGCCTTTATCATGCTCCTAATCTCTAATCATCTTGATGCTTCGATACAGTTAAGCTCTTCGCAAAGTCGAAATGGCTCCTCATGTATATCAAGGACACTCACAGGTAAGGCAGGAAAGTGTGGATTAGCCTGGAGGTGCCAGGGAGGCAAAGGAGCATCCCCTATAGATACTGGATGCAGCCTGGCAGAGTTTTACTTGGATTTTCTCTTTTGTTTCTTGGCGAATTATTCCTAACCTTGAAAATGAATTTACCGATTCAGCCTGCCTTCTCCACTCTATCATCTCCTTGACGTGACGGCGAGTGGCCCATTACTGTACCTAGTTTTAATGTCGCTGGCAGTTTCAACGTCGCCCTCGAAGCAACAGTGAGCAACAAAGGCTCCCGCCTCAACAGAGATGGTCATACGATGTGGGGTGACTGATTGCATATCTTATTCCTTGTGTGTGATGGGTTGAAGGATCTCAGTGTAGGAACGCTCGCATCGAATGCCTCATCTGTTGTCTGTGGAGTAGCGAAAAAAGGATGTCTCGCAAACGTCTGGTCCATGTCCATAGTATAAGAGGCAAAGCTGGGTCGAAGGAGGTCCTCAAGGGAGTCGTCCATTGCAAATTGCGTGTTGAGCGGCACAATGGGCGTTTGGAATACAGCGTCCGCTGAATGACCGGATGAGAGTCCCTGAACGGTAACCCAATTTTGCTGCTGTCTGTCTAGCTTTATGGTAACATGAGCGCGATTGGGGTACTTGAGTACCTGAATTCCGACCATTGGCATTATCTATTGACGGTTAACCCTGGGATGTATTGGTAGGAGGCTTAGAGACCAACTTACTGGCACTTGCTTGAGTGGGAGGTGGTCTTGGCGTTGGGGAGCTTGGGGAAGTATTGTCTGTTTAAGAGTCAGATAGCTGTACATAGATCTGACCACACAGTCCTAAGCTCTTAGTCACAAAGGATACGATGTGTCTTAATGACTGTATAGCGTGTACTCAAGTACACTATTATTATCATGGCTTACGCACCTTCACTATCTGAAAATTCTGTAACTAAATACACATCTCTAGCTCTTTGCCCCAAATCCTTTACCAGGAGCTGCATCACTGTCACATATGGGCCGCATCTGAGCCAGCGCTACTCGCCGCAGGGGAGGGACCGCTTGCTAGTATCTGCATCTGCACTTCCCATGGCTTTATAGCCCGGTTGGTAGCTGATCGGGATCTCAAAACATGGCGCTTGCCTACTCCAGACAAGTATGCACGTCGTCGCTTAGCTCGACGGAAATTGGCAGGGTCTTCTAAGGCTTTGGGGCATCTGCGTGAAACTGGCATCTGTCTCCGGGAGATCCCTCTAGAACTGGCCGACGGATGGGTAGGAAGGGCAGCTGCCGGGGCTATCGGAGGCCTGACGATGGGGATTTTCCATGAATTTATGAGATCCTGTAGGTGAGAAAAGTCAGTAACGATTCTCTCCTTCACTCTCTGCCTTGGGTAAATTACGTACTAGTGTATCATCTGTAGGGGAGCCTGTAGAAAGACATGCGCTCACTTCAGGAGATGACATATTGCACCCTTTTGGCATATCCTCAGCATGGCGAATTAGCTTGAAAAGAGAATCCTGCGCCAGGTAAGCATACACAGGGCTATTAGTGAAGGATCGGTTACTACCACTCTTGGCATGCGTTCGAACACGTCCTTGGGCGAAATGGATTCTTTGTCGCACATGCGTATCACAACGTCGTCCCAGTCGGTTGCCGGCTTGCTCTCACCTTCCATCTTCTTGAAAAATGAGGCATCATCCCCCAACTCTTCTAACGAGCTGAGAAACATACCCAACAGGGCCTTGTTATCATTCGACAACTACGATGAGACGAGGCTTCCAACATCCTTGCTGTCGGTCAATTCGTCTACGATGAACTGGACGGCCAAGTCGTCCGGTGACGGTGTGTTGTAAGAACCAATGCGTCCCATCAGGTCTTGAGCTTTGGTCTGCAAGGCAATCCGCTAGTGGATGCAGGCATCCACAGACATCGGATCTTGGGCCATCGAGGCAGAAGTATCGTTCCGATCTAGAGTAGCGAGGAAGCTATCCAACGGGAGAGCTATAGTGAGCTAACAGCAGCCTGGTCAGCATGGCATTGGATCAAATCGCCTCGGCGTAGACTCACTTGCATGGTTCGCTTAGGTGATGCTAGGCAACTTGCAGTATGTAGGAGAACGGTGCTGGGGTGAGATGCTGGGTTGGAAAGGCAATTGGTCGCCTTATGTATCTTCAGGCTCCTGGAACGGGACGTGACGTCCGCGTTGGCACAACATGCCGTAGGCCCGCCAGGGGCTCAACTCCTCAGCTGGCATGGTTCTAGGTTATGGCCATGGATAGGATGGAACCTTTAGGTAGGCGCCTAGCGTGGGATTGATGCTCGTAGCGACGTACGAGAATCAATTCACGCTAAAAGGGCAGCCACCTAAGCCACCCAAGCCATCCACTGTGTATGGAAAGCGTCCCCCTGGTCGCCAGACACATCATTTCAGGTCGGGCATTTGACCGCCACGGCACCTACCTTACGACATTACCGAGCACTTGATTGCATGACCGCAAAAAAGGGGCTCAGCTGATGAGCGAGCCAGTCATACGAAGTTGGCCAGACACCCAGCATGTACACTCAGAGACACTGTCTGAGCTTGCACAAATCCTTGGCGGATTTATAATCGATTCTTCGACGTGATCAAGGTTTCTTGTATAATATGGCAACTACATACACCAACAGCCGTTGATCTGGTGCGGCTTTATTGCGCGTTGCCTGCGCATAATGACTCATTCACTCATCGCGTCTGACAAAGCACTGGGCTTGGGCGTTCGACATTTCCTCTAGCATTCGCTGGACCCAGTGAGTCGCTCAGTAGGACTACCTCACGGTGGCCTATCTTAGCTTACTTGGAAGCAATGCTAGCCATCAGGCCAAAAAGAATTCCAGCTTCCACCTTTACCCGGCTGTTTGGTGGGATATGAATGTATGTTCCGGTCTTCCACATTATCTCAGACCATCTGCTATCCTGAGTAGATAGAGTAGAGACAATAGGCTCATAGTCCCTGTCGCTGTGGACCACGGCGAGACCGCTGGCTGGTTTCGGCATGGATGGATAGCTCCGTAGGTAACCTAGTGGGATAATGATGATCGTCTGGTTTGTGTGCGCACGAAGTGTTCCACCGCTCATCATTATGAACGGACTATGATGCCTAACGAGAGTCCCAGTGTCGTAAGACTCCAGGTCGGGTATGAGATTCTTTCCCTAAGAGACCGGTCAACAAGCTACCAAAAAAAAAAAAGCCGCTCCCACATACATGCTGGTTTCTGAAGGCGTCGTAGATTTCCGCGTGGGTTTGGGTCGCGTTGTACTCATGCATCCTCATTCCTCCGGTCTCAGACGTCTTGAAGAAGGTGCTCTCTTTATGTTCGTGACAGGCTTGGATAGCCAGTTTGCCAATATCCGGGTTTGCTTCGAGGACAACTGCCTTATCCATCGGATTTGAACTCTGCTAGCTGCGCTTCCCGGTCAGATGGAAATGGAAAAGGCGAGGACGGGCCTCGGGCACACTTCGTTCTCGTATTGAGGGTAGTTTAGGTCTAGAATTGAAGGCCATGGACTTCGTCGCGGCTCGAGCGTACGGAGACGTGGGCATCTGGCTAAACTGCTGGCGTGGGGTCACGGGACTAGGGACGAGATTGCGACAAAGGTCATTTTTGTGCTAATTAAGCTACTCACACCTAGACTAGGTCCACCTGTAGCAATACAGCAACGGCCAAGTGTCACCCATCACGAGGCACTGGGTCCTGCCTCACTCTGGATACAGTAAACGACTGGGAGATTTTTTAGCTTTGTAGATGACGTGGTGAAGAATAGTGACTAACTCATTTTGCCTTTACCGCGCCAACTGTTGATCACCCGCATCCCCGCTTCAGCGCACATTCCGTGAACCCGTTGTTCATCATGTTTGTAGGATGTGAAGCAGTCCAAGGTGGTTCCCTTTGTATATGTATGGCCGAATTGAACGTCCTCCTTGGCAACGAACCTGACTGCATGGCAAAGGCTTGCTGAGTCTGTTCCGAGGGAACAATTCAAGTCCCACTTATCTCTGGTGAAGATATCCTGTCCAGCCAGTCTGTTGGCGATGCTCCTAAACGATTCTATGAAACCCTGGAAGGCGGGGTTGTGGTATGCATGCTCGATCTTTTCTCTGTGGACAATTTTATGCGCGTCCTGGCCGAAGAGGAGAGCATCCTGTGGGCCTAGCTCGCTACGCCATCCCTGAAGATCTTTAACTGCCTCAGCGGGTGGTTTGTTGCAAATGGTGGACCCGAGGGACAGAAAAAGGCGAGGCTCCGGAATCTGATGGCATTTCTTCATCCCGTCATCAAAAGTTCCATGAAGGCCGATGACGTAGACTTTCGAAGGGTCGAATTTCCTGGCAAGCGTTGGAATATTGTGAGATAAGAAAGGACGATTGATGTCAATGGCAATGTAGGTACCATAACACCTGCCTCTTGCAGCATGTTAAGTATGAATTCTGCCTTCTGCAATGAACTAGGAAGATGTCAGCTCCGCTCGATGGCCCATTCAACACACTGGTAGACTGACCCTGCGCCGATATCAACAATCTTCACACCAGTAGGGCATTTCCCGAAGATTCCTTGAGTGTTCGTTTTGAGAATGGCAAGCTCTTCATGTGTCTGACAGTATTCTTGAGCTTCGCTAGCCTTTGACCAATCGGGCGAGAGCGCGTAAAAGACGGACTTCTCAAACGGCATCCCGAACATGAGATTCTGCACAAACTTCTTTTCGAGTGACTTCACAGACTCAAGTCCTCCGATATCAAGGACTCCGCCGTGTTTACAAGGACGCCAATCGTGTGGGCTTGCCGTAGTGGACATCGTCGTGTGCGTTGACTTGAACAGAGAAGAAAGAAAGAAACAAGGTAAGTAGGTGAAAGTGGTAGAACAGCCAATGAGTAGGAAGCCGTGGAGGGTGGAATAAACAGAGAGGCGGGATGGAAGGAGGGGAGCCTGGGTGGGGAGAACCTATTGAGTCTAGCTGCAGGGCGCTGTTGCAGATGCGACTTTCTTATCCCTTGGCAGATTTTCCCCCATCTTGCTGACTAGGAGAGGACGCAAGTAAGACATCTGCCGCTGATTGTGTACTTGTGACTTCATATGGGAAGGGCGCCGAGTAGCAAGTGTCTGGATCCACAGGCCGGTCGCACAGTCATGTAACGAGAGGTGGTCAAGGCGGTGGCTAGAAGCACGGTGACAAATGGTGAGATATTTACATATGTAGCTACTAATGCAAGATTCTCTTCCTGGTCTGGGAAACCAGTTGCGAGCCTATGGGGCAGTAATATTTTCCCATTCATCATCGCCTTCCTCTCCCTCCTCCTCGCTGGAGGCTGCTGAGTCACTCTGATCCGAGTCTCCCTCCTTCGTGGTTGGGGAGCGGAGTAAGCCTGGGGAAAATCGCAGTTGTCGGACCTGGGCAGATGGTCGAGCATCTTTCGTAGAGTATTTCGCCTCAAGGGCGTCGAGACGCATGTTCAGCGGTTCTTCAGTGAGATCGGACTCGAGAACAATGTTGACCCGCAGCTTTGCTTCCAGCTTGGTGATGAAGTAATGAAAAAGTAACAATTGGGTTTCTGTGTACTCCGATCCAGGTTGAAGGAAGGCGAATTCGACAGTAGTGGGGGGTAAGCCTAGGCCCTGGTAGAGTACTCTAACGCGGGTGTCCATGAGAGCTTGACAACTTGCTCGTGGCCTTGGAGCTTGGGTTAGATAAGGAGCGAGCTTAGAAAGTCGCCTTGGTGGGAAAGGAGGATGAGGATATGCGACAGCTCTCAGAGCACATGAAGGAGACGCACCACGTTGGAGGGTCTGTTTTCTGTATCCACGTTTAAGGACCGCCGTGTTGGCCAGGCTTGGGATTTCCTGCCAGCGCATACATACTAAAGTCGTGCAAGGTCAGGGCACTAGCGCGACTTGACGCTCGAACGAGCTACGAGCATCGAGTTACAGTGGTGGGAGGCATCTCATACCCCAGTTCCCACTAGCGCAACTTGATGCTCGAACGAGTTACGAGCATCAAGTCACAGACAGTAGTGGGAGGCACCTCATGCCCCAGCTCCCACTAGCGCAACTTGATGCTCGAACGAGCTACGAGCATCAAGTCACCTTGGTTGGGCTGATGCCCTGGCTTCTCCTATCTCACATCAAGCAAGGGGGCCGCGAGAGACAGGCGTACCCATGGCTGGTTTTTGGCGCCGTTGTATTCCTTGCCAGCTGGAATAGCTAGTCAACACATGCCTGATGACGCCTCGTCGTCTGGCGCGCGACCCTTCATCCTTCACCTTCAACACAATAATGGGTATCAATCACAGCCAAGTCGTGGCGAACCACTTGCTTCAAGCATGTCAGCACGGAGAAGGGCAAAAGTATGTGCCAATGAACCATCTAGAATCACCGCAGGTAACTACCCTTCCCCTCCTGTATCGTATTTTGTCTCAACCCTGCAGTTCCTCTCCCATCTTCAGTCCCTGCTAAGTGATCTGGTAACGCTGCATCTACCCCCAAAGCTGCAAGCTACCATCGAGGGCTACTGCAAGCCTGGTTTGGTAGAGCACGTAAAACGTGCCGATGCCTTGGTGCAGTCGCCGGACGTGTTCTTGAGACATTTACCTCAGGATGGCGACCTGCCTTGTCGGCTACTCTGGGGATGTCTTCAAAGCGAAAATCAGGTGCTCAAACGACTTTGTATCATCATTTTATGTCGGATCCAAGCAGATTTCAACCAAACGTTCCACAGTATTGGGCGGGAGGATGCCATCGCTAAGTATCTGAATCATGACAATGACAGGACCTTAAGCGACCTAGCCTACACCGGAAGCCACCTTCAGTCCCTGTACAACACAGCTCCAGCTCTGTTACTCCTAATGGCAGAAAAGGGGGAGATTGAGTTAGTCATCCGCAGACCTCTGATTCGCAGTTAATAACCATACCGATGCAGCTTTACCAGAAAGTTTTCGAAAGACGAGTCGCGCATCCGAGACACTACGGCGAAATTTTCAAAAAAGGAATTTAAAACATACAACCTCCATGTCAAATCGACTGTTGAGGGCATCTATCAAAGATGCAAGGCATGGTTGGAAGGATTAACAGCCATCGGGCGGGATCGAGAAAGTACTGAAACCGTCGACCGCAAGCATAAGAAGTCAAGTCGAATCTCGGTTCTAGCTATCATGCCCAAGGCGGGTGAACATGAACACTCCGAGGGCCATCCTTTACCTCCAGTTTTCCCTGGCGGTCAAAATCCAACTGCCCTCCAAGCCCCAGGCCGACTACTTCCACCAGTGGCTTCTTCATCGTCAATGGTCTTCGCAAACACGGTCCCACTCGAGCAATCCATCTATCACAACTTGCCAGGGATTGGCAACGGACCGGGTACGGCTGCCACAGACAGTCACAACATGGGCGTTGATCTAGCAGAGACTTGGCCCTCGATTGATCAAGACTGGGGTGAGGCCTTCACTCCCGGTCATCTTCGCGAATGTGACCTAATTTTTGGAGGAGACTATTTCAATCCTTCTGCGGAACTTTCTATGGTCCCAACCATCAATACGCCATCTGTTGAGCAGGCAGTAGACCTTACGGCAGGACAGGAGCACACCTGGATGTGAAATGTCGTCCACTAGTTTAGAACGATACAAGAGACACGGCAGCCTGCTATTTCATCAGAATTCAATATTTATTAGGCGACTTCGACCATCTTTGCCATCTCATTCCGCTTTGCTGTCACCCCCCCGCCTCTGACTGTGTCATGAATTGCTTGCTGTTGGTGGGGGGTTTGGACGGCCGGAACATAACGAATTCGGCGCCAACAACCCGTCTTCTCTGCCTTGCGCGCTTCGGTCTGACTCCCTCCTGCCAGGTGATCATGTCCAATCCGCCTTTGAGCGGCCGCTTGTTGTCATAGGTCTACTAGGTTCGTGGTTGAGCCATTTGACGCCATAGTCCTTTCCTGGTTCATCTTCTCCCTCCAGGCCCGTAGCCATCCTTCCAGATATTTCGTGGTCCTTTCCTCGATCTTCTCCTTCCATACCTGTAGCCTTCTTCCTAGGGATCTCATAGTCATTTCCTTGAACTTTCTCTCCCATCTTTCCACATATCTCTGTGACATCACCATGACAGACGTGCAGCTATGCATGGATACAGTATGACGCCATTTCGTGACTACCGAAACAAGGAGCAACGTTATCGACAGCAGGACAGCGCCAGCAGTAACCCACATACATCGTGTGGTTACCCTCATCAGATTGTTCGAAGCCGTGCCTTCCACGGAAACTCCCTCCTCCAGCTCTCGGTGGTCAAGCGTAGGTAGGGCCATAGGAGGTCCTCTTTTAGGTTCCTGACGGTGAGGTGTAGGTGATGCCATAGGAGGTCTTCTCTCAGGTTTCTTGTGGCGAAGTCTGTTCGCTGAGAAAGCGCTCATAAAGAAGTACGTAAAAACGACTGAGAGCGCGAAGTGGGTTGTGATGAGCGGTACGGCTGTCGTGTTGGATGGAGATAGGAATAGCAAGGCGGCGCTCCCCACGGCTTCTATATACTCCACGGTGATCATAATCTATTTCAACCACGAAGGCAGGGTAACGCGGTAGCCAAGATTTTTCAGTATCAACCAAAAGAACATAAATTAGGTATATTAGTGGTAATAGCCATTAAGTATGTTACCATCTTACCTCAACTAGGTTAATGGTCCAGAGACATATTGCTTTTCATAAGGTGTAGATTGCATCTTGTTTCCCAAACAAACGAGTGAAGCAAACAATCATCAACACAAGTAGAATAAGAATGGTGAATGCTGCAACATACCTCCATGTATTGCTTGCATGATAGGTTGCATACACCAATCAAAAAGACAAGATGATAAGCACAAAGACTCCGTCAAGCACTTCGCCAATTGGAACGTCCATAGTTTGATGATGACTGGAAATAAACTCTGGTATTTTGAAGAGAGCATGAAATGGCAGCTTCTCCCTGTTTTATATGACGGAATAACGCGGGGCGTTCAATAGTCACTGTGGCCCCACCAAGGAACTTCCGGTAGATGGCTTGTTCTGGGTGTGAACAATCATTTTAATTCACTAGCTTGAGGTTACAAATTAGGCCGAGCCAACCGCGCTAATCGGAAACACAACCCCCATGCATCCTTTAGCCTGCTCTTGTATACTCTGACCCAGAAATTTCATCAGTTACTCGTAAATCATCGCTACTAAAACCATCAGAGGTCGAGACTCCAACTCCATTCACAACGGTTGTCGTCCTCGCTTGGTCTCCGACAGGAGGTGTCTCATCATGGTCTCCATCCGTAGTCATGTCTTGGTCTTGATCTTCCACAGGAGGAGTTCCATTTTGGTCTCCAGTCGTGGTCGTCTCTTAGTCGTCTTCCACGGTGGGGGATCCATCTTGCTCTTCCACGGTGGGTGTGTCCCCTTGAACTGTCATGGAGGACGAGTTTGGAGCCATTATCGGTTATCAATGATAGATTTAGGTCAGTTGCGATGGGGGAGGCGAATGTACGACCTACTAGTTCTTTCGGTTTACAATCAGATCTTAGGTCGATGCAAGATCGGAATATTCACCACCAAATCGCATATCAAGAAGCCCTCTTTATAACACTCAACCAACCTTGGACATGGTTCCTGCGCCTTGATTGCTTAAGGTGAGATCTCCTCGTTTATGCAGGTGATTAGTAGCGTTCTCGGCCAGCCAAAAGAGCTGCTAATGTTGGCCTGCCGTGTTGTCAAGCTCTCTTAAGACCACCATGCTGTATATCAAGTGAGTTCTTTAGGTGCAGATGGCCTGCGAAGTGGCCGCATGAGCCCATCCTGTTAAGGCATGGCTTCAACGCAAGCCACATTTCAGAAACCAGGCTCTACACTACGGATGATCATGGATTACGTGTCCTGGGCCATTTGAGGCTGACCAAGCTTGGAATGATGCCAGTTACCACCGCTTCTCTCCTGTATGAAGAGGTTAGCAATTAATCAATTTGATTTCAATATAAAAGTTAGTTCTTCATATATTTGTTACTTAGACTGGATAATCTTGAGATTAAAGACGTAGTTAATTCTTTCCATTACTAGCAGACTGGTCATATACTTCAGAGTCATTATTCATCTGTTATTCCTTGTCCTCCCTTTTCGATTTCCCGCATTTACTTACCCCGCTTTTACTTCTCCTTACCTTACTTTGCATTGCTTTACATCACTTTGCATCACTTTGCATCACTTTGCCTCTCCTTGCTTCTCCTTACTTCTCCTTGCATCAATTTGCCTCTCCTTGCCTCTCCTTACCTCACCTTTCATCGCTTTGCCTCTCTTTACTTTGCTTCTCCTTTCCCCGCTTCCAGCCGCTTCCTTCTTGCCTTCTCCATCTCTTCCTCTTATCCACTTTTCTTTCAAAGACGCGATAAAATCTCGGGTCATGCGACCTCCAACAATCACGTGCCACGTAGCACTGTTGTCGATGCCTAACCAGTAGATTTCTTTGGTCACAGACCCTACCCAAACTTCAATCTGACAGGCACCGAGCGTCACGACCACATAGTGGGAGGGCATGAAAAGCGCTTCTTTCGCGCAATATCTTCCAAGTCAGTTACAGCCTCGATCCTCAAAGACTATTTTATTAATCTAATAGATATCCAAGCTAGGCTCTAGAAAGCCGCTAGCGATGACGACTTCGATACCGTACACGACCGATGCAAACACACTACAAACAAAGGTGTCAGAACTGGTATGAGGGACGCTGGCTTTTCCATAGGCATAGCTAAATTGTGCAGTTTGATCACCCGGTCGAAATCGGTAATGAGGAAATTGGAGGAAGGTCAATCACGTCATTAAGCAGTGACGCTGTTGGAGTCTTGGTGGTGAATAAAAGCAATGCCGGCGCGGTAAGAGTGGTAGGGGGTGGTAGTGCTATGGAAAATGTTCAGACAAGCATGATAGAGACCGCTTCCTACACCCTCCTGCATATCAACCCAGGACAAACATGTTGGGTCCTAGGGCAATCATCATATCGCGTGCTTACGAAGGGGCTATAGACCCTTCATCTGTAACCTTCAATAGCTCGGTAAAAGCCTCCATAGATAATTCCACCTTAATCCTGGGTTCTTGGCCAATCTGGATAAATGGAGGGGGCACCCCGCCGAACGGACAAGTAATGATTAAAGGCATATTCCCATTCTCCCTAAGCATCAAGCTCGCAAGTTGTGCAACAGTCGTATTAACTGTTATGAAGTCAGAACTACCACGGGTAGTTGGTAGGATGTTTGAATGATAATGAATGATCTCGCTCAAACCACGGGGTTTGGTTTCCCTTGCCTCCCACCAGGCCCCTACGACCGCAATCTAATCGATCGTTTTCAGAGCACCGAGGCCCGTCTGGTTCGTCGCTAAAGCGCAGAGAACGAAGGCTTCCTGCGCATGGGTCCACAGATCTGCGAGGATAGTGGTTGCTCGCCGTTTGCCGGGATTACGATGGATCTGAGTTTGGTCTGTGTTCACCAGTGCCGTCGCAGCCTTGAGTGACGCGATCTGTTTCGTGTGGAGCGGGAAGTACCGGTCAGTGAACTTGCTGCATTCGCTTTCTAAGGTTTTCAGGAGATCTTCGTTGCTGGATATTGAAATTCATGGCATCTTTTCACCTGTGAACAAGAGGGGCGGCGAAAAGATACGAGGTAAGGTGATGTAAAGCAAAGCGATGCAAGGAGAAGAGATGCAAGGAGAAGAGATGTGAAGAGTGTGGTGAAGGAGGGATTTCTTTTTTAATCATATAACACGGAGCCAACCAAGAGCTCACACATGACGCACTGTGGGTAAAAGAAAACGGGATGCTCCCCACGGAGTAGGCCTAGCAAGCCACATTTACATACGCGATTTGATATAGCAAATGGGGATTACAGCCGCCCCTCAGTTCTGCAGTACAGTAATGTTGCTTCGTGATGGAGGGCTCAGGTTGCACTCGAGGCAGAGGCACTTGCTGTGCTGCAGAGACGAGACCACTTTCGTCCCATCCACACTATCTCCAACGTACACCTCAGCATGTGGTTCAGCAGGCAGAGCCTACATTGCTGTAACAATGGAGCGGACATAAAGTGCTCATCACCATCGGCGGCTTATCGTCACAAACAGCAGTGTCCTACGGCATTTATAGAGTGGCAAATCTGCCCCATTCCATATCAGGCCAGGCCGAATGATTCTTAAAGCGACAAGTTCCTCTTCGCAATATCCTTCTTTCAAACCAGCCAGCGATCCAGCGCGCTTCCTGCCAACCAATTCGCAGCATGTGCAAGTCCCTGAAGCAAGAGTATTCTTACACCCGATGCAGGGCGACCCCCAAGCACCAGTATACACACGAAAACATCAAGCAATGCGAAACGGCTCTGAAGTAGGGGCATTTTTGCCCGGTTCGGACGCCGGAAGTCGATGGTACTGGTCGGGAGATTCAGCTGGGTTCAACCAGACGCCCGGGTGACTGCCCAATGTGTCCCCCACCTCCACCTACTACCTGAACGGTGAGCTGTGCTATCTACTGTCGGAACCGCGTTCTAATGTCTCGTGAATAGCTTAGCGGGCCTTATCCACCACACTAACGGAAGAAGGGCCGCGAATGCTAGAGCACAGATACCAAGCGAGTCTCGGGCATTTCTTCGGGGAGAGGCGATAACACGATGTACTAGTTGGCATTAGCTAGTGAACAGAAGCCGGTGAATAACAACCCCAAAAGTACCTTCTGTCTTTATGTCCTGCAGGACTTCTTCAACGGTTTCATACTGTTGATGCCAACACTTGGCAATACACGTCTGGAGTGCGGGAAGGGCCTCGAGGCTTGGGAAACGACCGTCTTGAATGGACGCTTCAATGGAGTATTTATCTAGCCCCTCGAAAGGCTTGGTTCCAAGCAAAATCTCGTAGAAAGTAGAGCCAAGGGCGAAGATTTCTGTCTTTATGGATGGATCCAATATATCAGGGTGGGAGTGGCTTATCTCGTACCAGCTCAAATATGGCGACCCATCAAGAGAAGACCCAGCAAAATCACCCACACTAGCGTTGAGATGTTCGTCCAGGAAGATGTTATTGCAGGAGACGTCGCAATGGAGTACGCCTTTTGAATGTATGAAGACGAACGCGTCGGCTGTCTGCTCGATCCAGGCAAGTCTCGTGAAAGCGGGATGTGTTCGCGCTGCTGAAGCCGGCTGGAGTATTGTCGTATGGAGCCATGTCGTGCAAATTGGAGGATCACGCCCAGATCATCCAAGATGCCGTAGTACCGCATGATTCCCTTGTGGTGATGGCCATCGGATCCAAGGCGCTCGTATATTGCGATCTCTCTGGCTTTATGGTCATTCTCGGCCGAGCTATAGCATTTCGCTACGGCGTCTAGGCGGAGCACCCAAGACGAAAGGCCAGCGCCTACGGTTTCGTTATCCCGTACGCGATTCGGGATACTTATCGGAAACGTCGACATGGCGGTTTCGGAGTTTGTGCGCGGTTGCCCTATGGCGGAGAGGAATAAAAGAGTCGCGTTCGTAATATATATCCCTTTGTATTGATGGACTGGGGTTATCGGCATAAAGATGCGCCGCTATCCCGTTACATACCTAATTTATAAGGCTGTAAGGGTGTATGCCTATCCCTAAAGGGATGTATATTAAGTATAGCCTCTTACTAGTTAGATGTAACTATAATAAATATATTATTATTATTATTAGTGAGAAATATACTTATTATTTATTGTTACATCTTTCGTTAAACCTACCCTGCACTACCGCCCCTGGTTTGAGCCAAGTGATGAGTTACCTTCCTTTGTTTTCTTACCTTCTTTGCACGCAGATATTAAGAAAGTAGCCCTAATTACACTACTTTTCTTAACAAGTGCACTATAATAACTACGGCGACCGATGACGAAGCGTAGTGATGCGAAATCGGGAATGACCGGCCAAATGGGAGCGGAAATGGATAGTAATAATCAACATGGAAATTATAATAGATAACATGCTAGGTATGGTGTCCTCCTAATATGTTTTTATTGCAGCTGATACTTTCTTTTATTCCCCGCCCCTGACCGGGGTGACCTGTATTAACGATTGGTGATCCTATCCAATCCCTGACACACTTGGTCCATCTAACTGGGAGAGCCAATTCCTCCTGACAATTCCTCATTAAATCACCCCTGCATAGTGTCAGGGTAATGGCTGGAAGCCACACCTCGACCGCGAGCGCGTATGTGTAGGTGAATCGGCGAATAAACTTTGTTCCTATGTGCCACGGCAGGTCGGTATCACACGCTTCACCAACCGGCCTCACGGCTGGCCCGTGGACCAAGGGACCTCGCCGCCGCAGGTCTTTATGTCTCCGCTTGCGTTGAGATGGAGCTGGACCTGCTCGGCCGGCCACCTCGCTATATTGCGTCTCAAATATATCAAATTGCATTTCAAATCCGGGATTTTGTATTTGTTTGATTTAACATAAGATTTCGCTCTATTTGTTTGATTTGTTTGATAGTTTGTTTGTTTGGATTTGATATATGGGTAGCGCTGAGCCTGCCCTCCTATGTTGAAAGAAGCAAGGGATTTGGCTTGAACATCCCTTAAGAAGGCGCCAGCGCCATCTCCCAATGCCTTACTCTTGTTCCCAATAAGGTAAGGGAGGGATAAGTTACCTTCTGTGGATACTTCTTATAGATAATTTACGTATTATGCTTGGTCTTTTCGCCGTTCTTCTACATAAGAAAAACGACTAGCTTCCTATCGTCCTTACATGCGTTAATTGTCTTAATATTATCCACCTATGACCCCGAAGGACGGCTCTAATTCTTCATAGTAGCGGGTGAAGTCTTATTAACCAAATGCGCCTCGTTTCCTTACAATCGCTTGGTAGTTGTGTTAGTGGTGCTATTTGTTGCCTATCTTCGCTTTCTAGTCTTAACCGCTTTGTCTAATTCCTTAAAGATATTATATCTTCTACTAATTTTATAAAAACACTCATTAATAATCTCTTTGCCTAATACCCTAAAGAAAATGCGCTAATTGGAAAACTGTAGGATAAAGCAGAGGTAACTAATATATACTTAAGATTGCCCTCTGGTTCCCACGTCCAGTCTTTCTTGCTCTCATAGCCCTCCCATTGAACCAGAAATTTGAGGAAGACGTTAGTTACAGACATAGCCAGCTGGACGCAATATGCTAACATCTCTGTCGACGTGGTGGTTTTGGATCGTCTTCACAATGAAACTAAGATTCGTTAGTATTATATGAAGCTCGTAGCAGCCAAGAACCTCACAACTCATCTTCATCCTCATCGCTTCCGTCCGTTGTGTCGCCCTTAGGAGCTTCGACTCTGCCCCGGTTTGCGACCAAGATTGGGCCCCCCTGAGTGCAGGTCTTAAACTTGCCCCGATTCGAAGATTCGTCGCCACACAGTGCTGCAGAAAACCTAGCTCTCATCTCGTCCTACCTGCCACAGGGAGCTTGCGTTAATGAGCTGGCGTTTGTAGCGCAAAACCAAAGCACCCTTTGACTTGCCGTGTGGCGAAGCTTCTGGGGAGGTTGATGAAGGTGCAGGCCATAACACCGACTCAAGGCCTGGCGCGGCTTGGGGAGGGACTGAAGAGCCTCCAGGGACTGGATCTCAAACCCCGCCAGGTCAAGACTTCATCCAGCGTTACCCATACGTACACCATAGCCCCAGACGAGACATGTGGATATTTGTCGGCGTCCGGAGGTGTGGCAATCACCTGCGACAACGGACAAATGTGTGCGTGGGAGGTGAAAGAAGTCGGCGTCGTTTCTCTGCGGATCAGAAGTGAAAAATCTGTGCCTCGAGTCGAGTGTAGCCGTAGACACAGCTCTATGCAGCGACGTTTGTCAAAGCAACTCGTTCAATCTGCTTTGGTGAGAGATTCCCTGTTTGCCATCCACTTCCCCTCCCCAGCCCGCTAATAACGCGATCAATCTTTGCAGCACCGAGAGCGACGCGCCATACTGTCGCACATATATCTACCCGAGCGGCGTGTGGGACTACAGATGCGCATCCACGCCTGTAACGACGCCCCAAAGCGTCGACTTTACATATGAGGGCCAAATTGATCCTGGATTCACCACGACGGGTTCTTGTTATTGGCGGGAGCTCATCCATTCCGGAAGCGCCACTCTCCCGATTGATTCACGATGAGCGGGCCATCCACTGCTGTCAGCCCAGTCTCCCAGGGCAGGTGGGCTCCCCAACCGTTCCCTAACAACACCGTTTCCCCTGCCCCTGCCTATGAAGCCCCAGGCCATGAGGCTCACGACCGTACTCCTGTCTACGAAATGGGTAACGATGCCGGTCCGAAAAAATGAACTGGTTTGCTGCTGGTTTTACATTTCCGTTGGAGTAACTCATTCCTTTGCGATCGTTGAAACTTCAATCATCTTCTACTCTTGCAATCTTGCTTCATCACTATCACACATGGACCAAAGAGCACTGGTGCTAAATTGAGTACAATGTTTCCTCGTAGTCTCCTAACCGTCATGCTTAAGCCTGCGTTCTGATCATTGAAGGCGTGTTCCGGGATAGCTACAGTCCCAGGACGCCTACAGTCCTGGGACAGCCGTGGTCCTGGGACAGCCGTGGTCCTGGGGCATTCACCGTCCTAGGACAACTGCGGTACATAGACAGGTTCTGGTCCTGGACAACTATGACCTTTCAATACATTTTTACTTTATCATTCTGGTACCGGGCACTTTCTGGCACCAGCAACGGGGTCGTTCCCTCAAGCCTTTCTTAGTTCAATGGTTTTGATTTGGGATCTGATTGTTATGTTAAGGACCGCCTCGCTTCAACAATCTGGTCGGCGAGACGTGCCATTTTCCACAGTGCGCCAGTTACAGGCGCGAAGGCCCTCTTTGGCGAACAAGCGACAAATCATCCCAGATGAGGAGTTGAACGGTCGGGCTGTAGAAGCGCCCAATACCGTACTGGCCCCCATCACAGTCGCCTATCCCTCGTCAATCCGACTCAGCCGGAAATAACACATAACCACCCAAAGCGTGCACCGCCCTCACGACCCAAAAGGCGCACCTCGTTGAGACCAGGCTGAAAAGGAGGATTTTTTCATCTTGGAAGTTTAACTAAAACTTGCTGTCGTCTCAACCCTGACCCTATAGGAATTGATGTTATATACTCCAAGCATCGGACAGGACTCTAGTTATAAATCATTATTAATACATCCTAACTTTGAGGATCTTTAAGGATGATTCCCTCCAGCCATCCTCTATACGAGGTAGCAATCCAATTCGCAATCTTCCGAAGGACAGCATTCAACTGATATATACCCATCAGAGTAGCCGTGTTCCCGATGTCATGTTCCCCCACAATCTCGATGCGCTTTCCACGGTGGACTGCAAATGACAAGAACCAGCTGTGGGCCATCACCCGGATAAGCGGGAGCGTCACCATGGGACTCCCGTCCGGCAGCAGCTTCTGCATGCGCCGATACCACGCCGCAGTCCACACGGAAAGCTGCAGCTTACCATCGCCATTCGAGGCTGCGCTTTTAGTCTCGATGTTGCATGCAATCGGGCAGAACTGAAGCGGGCTGTAGAGTGTCTGATTGAAGCTCTGGCTGTCACTCGGTTGTGACCAGACTCGTCTTGCGATGGCGTTCATGAGCCGTGTGTCAGGCCCTGGCGCATCCTCCAAAATCGGATCCGGTACACCCTGGTTAAGCCGAAGGGTGAGCGAGTAATCGATCATCTTACTCCCGATGACACTGCCCCCTCCCCGGCCACCAGTTGAGGGGATGAACGGAGTCGCTATCGTTGCTACTTGCGATGGTTCAACATGAACAGTGGCATGTCCAGAAAGAGCATGCCACAGTAAAGGATCGTGCACCCGTGAGTTCCAGGTACACTCACCACATTCGTGGAGTTCGCATTCTTGAGCCCTCTCCTCAATGTCGCGGAAAGTATCCAACTCTGCAATGGCGATATCAGTCGGCGACCTTGGTTTGCGTGTCCACTGATAAGCGTCGCCGCTATTGGGAGTAGGCGTTTCGTTTGGTGGTATGAACCACCGGTCTTTAGCGCGGGATACCATACTTTTTATGGGTTCCTTGACTTCTGACGGAATGAAACATTCATGGTCCATAGTGATGTCTTGTATACTCTGAAATAAATCGTGGACGTGAGAAGGTAATACGTCGAGCGGGCTGTTCCCCAATGGCACGGGAACAACAGGAACATCCATGGCACGAAGGCTGTTGCCATTTTTGACAGGGCTCCGAACTGGGCTGCGTCTGCCTCTGGTCGGGGAGCCTTCTGGCCTTGGCGGCGATCCCTCGGATGGTGGAAGAGATGCCGCGGTGTAGGAGGCGCAAGACGATTGCGAAGGCGGAAGGCTGGGAACGTTGCTAATTCGTCGCATCAAAATAGGTCGGTGCTCTAGAGGAGCGCTCTGTATTGATCGAGGGGTGCGCTGTGTATCTTCATCCCGAATCACCCCGTCGTCTTCGAACTCGGGAGAATCCAGTCTCTGTCTTTTCGGGGAACCCCCAGGTCGTCCCGCACTCGAACCCGTCGGGCCTGATGGCGGAGGAGTCATTTGAGCCCAGCGGTCGTCCGAAGTGGCGAGATAGTATGACTTTGACGGTATCGGCCCTTGAGTTGTTGAAGGATTGGGAATGGCGTCAAGCCAAGCTTCAATCCACCCAAGTGCTGGGGATTTCATATAGGTGACTGGTGCGTACCTGAAAGAAGGTACACCGAGTTGGCTCAACCTTATGCGTGGTGCCTACCGGGCAGGTTTGAAGGTGAAGGCGAACATAAGTCTGAGAAAGCGATCAGGGAGTTATGTGGCTGATTGCTGAAATATTTTCTTGGTTCGCGTTTCAGTTGGCGGGGCGATTATCATGTTATCGCAGGGATTTGAACCATAGACCCCTTTGACTGTCGTAAGACTACACCTCCGTACCGAGCCCCACATAGCCCCCGCTAAAGCCGAGGTACATAGAGAGACCGTGAGCGTCAGCAGAATCAACCCCACCTGTTAGATTGGCACATGTACACAATGGCGTTACGGGTGGTCACATGATATCGGCCGAACGTTCGCCGAAGGTTTCCCGAAGAGGAAGGCGGTCACCCCGGCAGAATCCGAAGAAGACCCGCTTTCGGACCTGTATCGCGGTCTTAAACCGCAATAGAACACACACACAATACACACGATTTGAGTGCCATACAAGCTATTCAACACTATCGCAATGTTTGCAGCGCCATTATTCATCCTCCACGGGCTTCTGCATTCCAAGCGGTGAAATTTGCGGCCGGTAGAGAATGTACTGTTACCCGTGGATTAGGCAATGCCGTTGATGGACCGGGGTTGTCGGCACCTAGATGCGCCGACACCCCGCGCGCCCATTCCCCGAAGGGAGACATGTTTTTCGAGCCCGTCAACGCATCCAACGCTCACTCTTCGTTTGCTTCCTACTCGGCGACCCAAGAATGGTAGTAAATATACCACTACAGCCTCACCCTTCACGATTCTCTACATCTCGCAAATATCATTACTAATTATCTGAGTTTCTCAATCAGTCGTTCAACATAACGGATCTCGCGAAATGCGACGGTCATGTGAGCCTCCGACCAAATTGCGGTATCTACAGCAGCTCGATGGAAGTCACTGAACGTTTCGTATTGCGTAAGTCCGCAAACCGGGCCAAAAGTTCCCAATGCTAGTCTAGGACAAACCTCAAGTCCTCAGTAACGGTAACTCCACCGCCTTTTCCTAACGCCTTAGTCCATATATATTCCCAGGTTACGGGCATCAAATTCAAGGCAAGGACAGCATATTATGCCGCAAGCTAGCTTGTAGCCTATATGCTGTTTTACCTAAGGCATTCACTGTGCATTCTGATTGCTATGAATTTATTGTATAATGCTTAAATGTAGGCCGACTTCTAGACTATTTGTAGGTTATTACTACCTAACGAACTCTATAGCATTAAGCTCCTAAATTCTACCTAGAAGAAATAGTTATTAAATTAGACTAGTTAGTATTTAACTATATTAATATATTAAGAAAGAGATTACTTTCTCTAGAAATACTTAAAATAATTTATAAGTACTTAGTAATAAGTATTATCTATTAGTTTAATATAATATCTAAGGTAATTTAGTAATTAATAATCCCTTTATTAGATTACCTCTTATTAATTCCCTTATATAAGGTTTTAGCTTATAAATATAGTAGCTAACTATAGACTATATAAATAGCCTATAATTTTCTAGTTATATATTTAATAATTAATTTATAGAGTATTTAAGAGATTAAAAGATTACCTAAGAATTTACTTTTTAAAAGATAGTAAACTAATAGCTTTATATTTATTATACTAAACTATAAGTTACTTAATAGTATAATTATATACTTTAAGGTAATATACTTATACTTCTTAATTATAAATACTATAAGATTAACTTAAGAGCTTAATTTAGATTATTATATTTAGAATTACTAAAGATATATTATAGAATTTAGACTTAGGAAATACTAACTCCCTCTAACTTATAAAAATACTATTTCTATCTAAATAATATTCTTTACTCTATATAGTTTAAAATAATTAATCTTTATTAAACTAATAGTATTACTCTTTTCTTTTATAATAGTTAGGTTTATATTATATATACCTATATATAAAAAGGTATATATACTTTAGTAACCTATTAAAGCTTCTTTTTCTAATATTAATAGTTAGTTACTTAAATTTATATTCTATTTTTATAAAAGGATTATATAACTATATTAAGTATCTAAATATTACTATCTAAAAGTTATTACTTTAGTAATATTTACTTACTTATAAGTTAAGTCTAAAAAAGAGTATATAATACTAAAGAGATTTAATTATTTTAATTCTATATAAAACTAAGTAGTAATATATTAATTAAGCTTACCTTTACTAAATAAGTAAAGGATTTACTCTTAAGTAAGTTATATTTAATAATAATAATATATAATATACCTAAACTATAACTTATTATTACTATTAATACCTATCTTACTAAAAAAGAAAATTACTTACTAATAACTCTATTTTACTACCTATTTATTAATAAAGCTTTATTTTTAAATACTTATTTTTCCTTTACTTTTCTAGATCTTATTAATTATATAAGGGTATTTAATAATAAGCTTATTAATTTATACTTAGGGATCTTATTATATTATTAAAATAGTATATAATAATTACTTAGATAATATTAAGTTAATATTAATCCTATTAAAGATTATATAAAACTAAGTTATTTATACTTCTATTATTAGGTTTATATTTAACTTAATACTTTAGTTTAGTTATAGATAACTATAATAAAGAGAATTAATAATTAGGAGTATAATTATAATAAGTAAGGTTAAATATATTTTAAAATATAAAGTAATATATATAATAAGCTTATAATATTATTATTATTATTATATTTATACGCTATAGACCTAGAAGGTAGATAGTGCTTCTACTCTATATAGATATAGGAAAAACTAGGTAGATGAAAACCTATATCCTATCTATAGTAAGCCTAGGTTAGGCCCCTTATACTATTGCTATACATAAGTAAATAGTCCTTCATACTAGGACTAGAATTATCCTAGTTCCCTATAGTTAGGGAAAAAAAAAACCCTAATAGGGGGTAAAAAGGGAGGAAAAAGTCGCCTAGAACGGGCTTATATTAATTATATAGTAGAAGCGCGCTAGCAGCTAAGGTATAGAACCTTTATATAGTTATAGTTATAGTTAGGTAGGTTTAATCGATAGTAGGTTAGCTATATAGTGCTAAGCTACTAATAGCTAGTAGCTAGAGGTCTAGGTTTTAAGTAGGTAGATTCGGCCGTTAGTAGGTTAGTTATCTAGTGCTTAGCTATTAGTAACTAGCGGTTAGTATAGGCCCGGGGCTCTATAGCTATTAATAGCTACTAGCTACTACTCTAGATTTTAGTATTTAGTCCTTTCGCTTAGCCTATAATACCTTCCTTTCTCTCTTCTTTCTTTAATAACTTCTATAAGTCTCCTTATCTTAGATCCTAGCCGTGCCTATAGTAGCTATAAGTCTTAGTTACTAAGCTAATATCCTTTCCTCTTCTAGGATTACTAATATATATATCTATTTAGTCTAGTATTACTAGTATTATAGCTTTACTATAGTCTTATTACTATAGTAGTTAACTTCTTATAGCTAAAGATAATAATAATAATAATAATAATAATAATAATAATAATAATAATAATAATAAACCTAGTATAGATCCTTAGCGAGAGAGGTATAGTAATTATTACTAATATCTCTATA